>JAQQBS010001423.1:3141261-3152597 GCA_030347275.1 Microctonus aethiopoides
GGTAAACCGATTAAAGGGATTTCCTTATTCATTATTATTGTTTTAAATTACAGTAAATATTTATATAATAAATTTATGGATAATTTCGTATGAATTGTTTTCAGCATATGAATATGAATTTAGTTCATGAAAAATGCTACAATATAGATGTATGCACACTTTATACAAATACGCACACACATGTACACAAATTACAATGAATATGATACGTGCGTCGTAAAGCCACGAGTCACACAAATAAAATTGTTAGTTTTTTAATTATTAATATGTCTGGATATTGAGAGATTGAAAACACCTACCGGCATTTTCAATCGCAATTAAACAAAAACTCAAACAAATTCACTAAACGATTTTTATTCACAATTGTTATGATTAGATGATGGGCTTGGATTATGATTTATTGGAACTGAGAAGTGAGGAACGGCGGATCACTGAATGGATATGGATTATCGTAGAGATTCTGGATTCGCGGTAAGAATAGTATCGTTGATTGATTATTCGTAGATTTGCCCTTGATTTGCGATATTTACGTCGTTGATTTATAATCGATAATGAACTGGTAATCGTCGTATCGGATGTAGACAGTGAACTGAAGAGACTCGTTGTGCGTATGTTTTTATAGACTAAATTTTCCTAAGGTTTGAATATTTTTGTCAGCATCTTTAAAACGTTATTTTTGATTGGTTGATTTTAGATAACAATTTTACAGCTTGTTGAAAATTATTATTATTATTATTATTATTATTATTATTATTATTATTATTATTATTATTATTATTATTATTATTATTATTATTATTATTATTATTATTATTATTATTATTATTATTATTATTATTTATTTGTTTATTTATTTATTTATTTTATGCCGTAGCGAGGCTATGGGGCAATATATACATTATTACAATTAAATAAATGCAAGTGTTGCAGATTAAATACAATTTAAAATTACAATGTATAGATAATAACTAGTTGTAGTAGAAAGAAGTTCAACATAATTTGACTTGAATAACAATTAGAAGTCAAATAGCAAAAGAAATTGAATTACAAGCTTATTAGTTAACACTAAATTATGAAAGAATGAATTCTATTGGTTGAAAAATTCGATAGGTAGGGATTTTTGCAATTTGCTGATACTTTAAACAATAGTTCTTGGAAACGTCTAAGAATCGAATTAATAAAAGTGTTTGACTAAGTTTCAATTGCGCGCATTAAACAAAATAAGCATTTCATTAAGGAATTTCTCGATGCGGTAAAACGATAATTTATGGAAGTTCTCAGATAGCTTCGTTTCTCATATTTGGTTAAAAATGGATATTTCTAGAATATGAAGTTACTTGTACGTTGAATAGGTGAAATTCTATATTATTCGATTTTAATATAAAAATGAAGACAAATTTCGAAATGCGAGATAATTTTATTCAAAGGAATGCGCTGCGACTAAAGTGCAGACGTCATGAAGATGGCGAAAGTTCCCATAGGACCTAACAATATGTTAGGGTGTTTCAAAAAAAAAGCAACATTTTTTTTTTCCTCGGAAACAGGCTTAAAAGTTTCGTTTAGGTCAGAGAATAAGTCCCTGAAAATATGAGCCCTTAATATAAATATTAAGATAGTGCATGCCGCACTTTCCTATTTTCCATATAAGAATAACATGGGAAGAATTGTTTTTACATCTTCTGATTTTTGTAACTTGTAAACTACTAATTACAAAGAAAATCGCAATACATGTTTTCATCGAGAATTGAACGCTCTACAAAAAAGGTCTCTCTTCATTTTTTGATTAGTCCACATGTTAAAAAGTTATTCAGTGTCAAAGTTTAATTTTTCGTAAACTCGGCTGTTTTTTGCATATTACACCAAAACTGTTAGTTTTATTGACAAAATACGCATTGAATTTCACTTCTAAAATATATTCAACTAACCGGATTATCGATATTGCAACCTTGAAAAGCTCAAAAATTTTATTATTGAAATATTTTTAAATGATTTTTTATTACATTTTGAATGATAATTTTATTACATTTAGAAATAATTTTTATTCATTCACATCACATTGATTGGGCAGAAGAGTTGTTTTTTTGCAATTAGGATATTTTCACCGATATTCGCGAACTACTTGCAACAGATACTCTAGTTGTTGCTCATCTTTAGTGATGTGAATAAATAAAAATTATTTCGAAATGTAATAAAATTATCATTCAAAATGTAATAAAAAATCATTTAAAAATATTTCGATAATAAAATTTTTGAGCTTTTCAAGGTTGCAATATCGACAATTGGGTTAGTTGAATATATTTTAGAAAAGGAATTCAATGCGTAATCTGTCAATAAAACTAATAGTTCTGGTGCACTGAGAGAATTTTCGAGTAAATTTTACCCTGAAATGCATAGCAAGCCTGGGACATATCAATACTTGATAGAAAAGTACACCTTTTCAGTTATTTTTTAATATGAACTGCTGTAAACATTACGCGAATTAAGAATATATTTTACTCCGATGCAGGGTAATAAATGAGAGGAATAATTTATAACCTGAAATATGCTAAATTGTACTAATTAGTCAGATAATTTTTACAATGTATAAATGCTGAATTTTTACCCCCTGCATAGCATTTATTCTACCAGCACGCTTGTCGCTTGTTTGTCCCATGAGTAGCATCCGAAAATTTCTACAATAAAGAAAACAATCTACGATCGACAAAATGAAACAAATGGAATGTATTATTTTTTACTCTCTATTAGGAGTACTTTTTACTTCCCCGAGGGGTAAAAATTACTATCACATATAGTAATATATGCCTCACTTGTTGTTATGTCCCAATGTTACTCGAGTGCAGGGTAAATATTGCGCCTCATTTCACCGTAATTTATATTCGAAAATTCTCTCAGTGTGTAATATGCAAAAATCAGCCGAATTCACGAAAAATTCTACTTTGACACTGAATAACTTTTTAACTTGTAAACTACTAATTACAAAGAAAATCACAATACATATTTTTATCGAGAATTGAACGCTCTACACAAAAGGTCTCTTTACATTTTTTGATTAGTCTACAAGTTAAAAAGTTACAAAAATCAGACGATGTAAAAACAATTCTTCCCATGTTATTCTTATGGACAATAGAAAAGTGCGGTATGCACTATATTAATATTAATATTAACCCGAGTCGAAATTTACGTCCTACTTTCATACTTCATTTCTACAATAGGCATACAATGTAATTTAGATCCTCCTTTACTTCTGTAAGGTGGCAGAAATTTCCATTTCTTTCACTTGCCGGCGCGAAGATGGAGTTCGTAGGACTTAAGAGTATCATATAAGGTTCAAAGAGCTTCTATGAGCATCGAAGTAGAACATTAATTTCGACTCGGGAAGGGCTCATATTTTCAAGGACTTATTCTCTGACCTAAACGAAACTTTTAAGCCTGTTTCCGAGGAAAAAAAAAATGTTGCTTTTTTTTGAAACACCCTAATATATATATATTGTTATGTAATAATTTTTCAAACTTTTCAGCCTTTTATTTAAACAAAACCTTAAATTGGTTTTGTTGTTCTTTTCACGGAGAACTGAAAAATTTTTTTAGTTACACACAAATGGATTTTCTCCCGTCAATCATGTGTTGGGCGCTACTTGATTTTATTAAATCACGAAAATCTATCTTAACCTGTATTTCTTCGTTCTACAATGAAATAAAATTATTTATTACTTTTCCAACGGTGCCGACTAGCAACTTTCTCAGTGTTGGTCCTCTACTAAGCTTCTCCGGGGACCTCTTCTGCTGTTTTCATAGGAAAACTTCTTTGTAGATATATTAGATATAAAATATGAAATATGAATATACATGTAAACTAATAGTGCATTTTCTGTTCATATTCTTCCTGTATTTGACTGGGGATCAGAGCCCCCCCACTCGAAGTATAAGATTCCAAAAGGTAAACAAATAGTATGTAAACAAAAAATTTGAAATACAAAGAGTCTTGTGTGTTATTGTATTTATAGTTTGAATTCCATTTGCTAATGTGACTGTGACGGGAAAATTTGTTTTGAGACGTACATACAGATTATTTGTTTATATCCATACTTTTCTCGATGAAATAAGACTTAACAAAGTCTTACTTCGTCGAAAATTATCAAGCATAGCATTGAATTAAAAATAAAAGAATAAATTTAGAAGTTTCGATATCTCGAAAATTAAATGAGATATCGAAATTTTTTATTCTACATAAACATCTTATTTCGTCGAGTTCTATAAGAATCTGTCGTTGTTTGACAACGCCAAAGATATAACATTCTTGCCTAGAAATGTATATTTTTAGCAGAATTTGAGAATCAGAGCCATACGAGAACTTTCGATGAAATGATAGCCACTTGAATAATGGAAACTTCGTTTATTGCAAATTATTTTACCTTCCAAAAAATGCTTAAAAATGTTGACGAAAAAATATCTAAACTTAGTAGAAATTTGTGAAGAAATCCAAAACCTCAACTTGCATCGTCACTTGTACTTGAACTCGCAAACCTAGTCGTACTTGCAGTCAATTCGACGCACCAAAGAACAGTCATCATCGTCAGGTCAAGTCACCAAGATCTACAACAATTATATTCAATCAATTATGACAATTTCTATTTCACAATCAATTCCAATCCTACGATGTAAATATCACGAATCAAGGGCAAATATACGAATATTCAATCATCGATAATCCAGAATCTCTACAATTAATCCATATCTATCCGTGAGCCGCCGAGCCACTCATCTCTGTTCCACTGAATTCTGATCCAAGCCCATAATCAACTCATTTAAATTGTGAATTAAATCGTAAAGTGAACTCAGTTGGTGTTAAATATTAATTATAATCACATCGCGAAAAGAAATAATTCACCAAGTTCTCCCATATTTCACTATCAAATTCTTAATCATCATTAAAAACAATAATCATAAGTGAGATCATAGACAATAAGTTCAAAAAAGTTTTATCTGTAATCATCTTAGTTTGAGTGTTTCAATCAATGAAAGTAAAATCTATTAATTGCTCTTAAAATAAAACATCCTTATTCACTTGTCAACATCCTTGCACTTCAGCTGCACATAGCAGTGGCGGACAACGATCCCATAACAAATAAAATATTTTAAAATTTGTTTCAACGTCCGAAAATAACATCCAGGACGTAACAATAGATACAAAATCGTTATAATATTTAATGCATCAAACAATAATAAATCAATTATAATAACATGATTATTTTTATATTATATTATGCGTATTTATTTCAATTTATTGAACATTTTTGAATTATACTTTCTTTCAAAATTATACTTCGCTTTTGATTTTGATATGGAACTATGATTCTAACAATAATGAATATAATAGTTGTAGCTCATATATGAATGAAACAAAATGAGAATAAAAGTTTCTGAGTAACTAATTCAAGCATGTTAGTTGTTATGAATTGGAATAAATGCAAGCCGAATAAATTTTGAAAACAATTTGAAAGATGATTCCAGAAGACTCATGTTTAGTAATTGAAATGAATGGTTAAAACTTGAATGAACCAGAGGTACGGTCAAGTTCGAGTCAGCTGACGATGTCTGAACTCAAAAATATTCGAAGGTAAAAAATTCCAATATGCTGAATGTGGATTCAATTGTTTGGTGGTGAATTCAATCGTATAAAATTCAATAATATAGTCAAATAATACTGCGAGTCTTTCTGGTTGTCAAAGAATTGATTTTCAGTACCCGCGGATTCATGCTCATTGCAATTATTCTCGAAGCTTAGTTGAAAATATTAAAAAAAAATATCATTATTTCGATTCAATTTCAGTTGAAATCAAACACATTGCAATCGTCATATTGCATAATTATTGTAATCAAACTTTCGTGTATTTTTCGTAATCTCAATTACATATGTTACGACAGAAGCTTTCAAGCAGTTAAATAATAATTAAGAACAATCACATTTCAAAATTATGACTTTTGATATTTTATTGACATATTTCCTTTCTTATATTCTTACGTTCAGGATAGTCATAACGTGAAACAATCTGAAAAACAATTCTGATGAGAGAACGTGGCAGAGCAAGAAGTAGAAATATTTAATAACGTAGTGATGTTATTGTCCATGATGAATATTATTTTCTTAGTACTATTGAGTCAGTTGATATTCATTACAATAGAGGCAACACCACGTAGAATTAAATATAAAAACAATGCGGTGTGTTCCAGCACATCTCATTTTCCTATAAACAAATCTGGTAAGTATTAAATCATCACCACTTTGTTTCGTGTTACAAAGCTGATTTTACTTTTTTTATCATGTGATAATAATAGCGGATGTAAAACTATTCAAATTGTGAAGAGCTGAAATTTAAGAACATAGGATAAACCTGGGATAGATGGGCGATCGGGTGAGACGGACCTTTTGCTAAGTTTCAATTATGCACCATCTGGTACCGTCAAAAATTTTCTTATGGTTGTTTATTTTAACAAAAAGTGTAGATAATATTCAAAAATATGCACTAAAAGCAATACAAATTTGAATTTTCATGACAAATAAAACTAAATACATGAAACGCGGAATAAAAAAAAAATGTGGTACATCTATCCTGGTTTTACTCCATATGTTTATATATTTTTCGATTGTGACTTCATAAAAAAGAGAATGTGAAAAGTATCAGATACTATTCAATGTTATTTCGAATTCAGTCACATAACCATATATTTATTTAATTTTTCTGAGTTTTTGGAACTTGATTTGCATCTAAATGTATCCTTAAGCAGAATGTCTCAATTAGAAAATTTTGAAAACTTCTGTTTCGAGAATTTGATATAATTGTCTTCGTTAAATTGTGAGCATTTTTAGTCAATTATTAACAGTTCATTAATAATTTTCATTCATTCACAGCCGATCGATTGAATAAACATTCACCACTACTATTACCTTTTGTGAAAATTGGAATAATGCGAAATGGTATTGCAGTTTCACATGTTAATTTAAAATTGAAACAAACTTTTCTCGCAAATGAAAATCTGCCAATTTGGATTTTGAGGGGGCTGGTAGATAAAAATTTTCTTGGAGACAATGAAGATGGTCATGAATTGAATCGCGACTTTGAAGTTTGTAGAAATCGTTTAGAATTGTATGAACGGAATGAAAAAAATTCAATATCAGTGTATAATATAAAATTATTTGATCAGGTGATGAAGCAACTGGGTGAATTCACAATTTATCAAGAACCTGAATCATCTTCGGCAGCTGTGTACTTTCATAAACGTCGCGAATTTGTAATAATTTCGTTAAGATATATGTACAATGAATCAAATAAATCGTAAAAAAAAATAATCATTCATTTGTTCTCAGGATGGTATGATAGGTTATAAATACTTGATACAGAAATTACCCGTCGAAGCGATTCATTTTACAGATGAAAAATTAATCCAATTGGATGAGCTAGGCATACATTATCGACCAAAATATAAAAAACATGAAGGAGTAGCAACAAATTACGAAGGTGAAATGAATATACATATAATAAATGTCAATTGTTCTTGGAGTAATTCTTCAAATGACGTTGCGTTCAATAATAGTTATTTATGCTACAAGTGGAAGAAGTAGCAAATAATAGGACAGTCGGGTTGTTGCGGCATGAGCGTAAGGTTTATGGAACATTCGTTATTGGAACGAGTGTGATAGATGTCGCTACGAGCCGAATGGCTCGTAGACACATCTACCACACGAGTCTTCATACAAATGTCGCATAAACCTTACAGCGAATGTCGTAATCACGACTGTCATATTTGCTACTGATTCCACATGCAGCATACAATTATTTTTACAACTACTGCTCGGGAAGTTGACTTTGAGAGGAAACGATAAAAAGTAAATTACTATCGCGGCATCAGATGGCGTTTCAGTAGTTTCTAGTATAGTGAAAAAGATAGAGGGAGTTGAACACAGATTGTGCCCGTGAGGTTATATTTCTATAATAGTATAGTTTAGCTCGAATCTATGCAATTATGTCCTATTTAAACGAACATGTGCGTCTATGAAACGCATATAGTGAAGTATGCCATTATTGTGTATTTCAGAGATGACATACAGCGCTCGAAAAGTCAACTTCTCGAGCAGGCGTTGTAAAAATTTCTTTATTTTTTCCAAACGTACGATAATATGACCATTTTTGTATCGAGGCGACACTGGAGAAGTTGTGCTTTATCTATATCGACAGTTATACTTTTCTTTTCCCTCCGTTGGAGGGAAAAATGTTATCTCTACGGAATCGCTATATAAAACGCATGCATTTCTAAAACTGACAGGTTAATGTTACTATATTTATCTGTCAAAAAATTTTTTGCCAAAAACTATAACCATCAAATTTATGATCATTTTTTCGGAGCCACCTGAGTACAATTACGGCCTCATTATTGTACGTTTGAAAAAAAAATAGCATATTTCATTTGGAGGAGAAATGACTTTTCACGGCTTGCCTTCTGCTACCCGCCACACTTCGTTCAGCATACCAACTCAGGCACGCCTGAACTACTATTCAGTAACATTTCTGCTTCTTATAAAAAAATATACTATTGTCAATACGTGCATGGATATATAACAACTTTTCTCGTGTTATTTGCGGTGGTAATATGGCCTTTTCCCATGCCGATAGAACAACTGACGTTATATCTTATCTCTGGTAATCAAGAGACACGGTAGTGTCTCGCGCTAAGTTCAGTGCGGAGCGAGGCACGACGTACCATGTGTCTATACGCGAAGTCCAAAGTAGGAGAAGACCATGATGAGATTCATGAATGCACAAAATTTAGCGGAAAATAAATAGGCGCAAATGAAGGCTCATGTCAAAATAATATAACGAAACTAATTTTATTTTTCTCCTACATGCCTTATAATGGAAGATATATTAAGTTGAAGTTAAAAACTCGTGATTTTTACGATGAAAAAAAATTCACTCCTGGTCCTCGTCGTCTGTTCGGCATCCTTATTCAATGTATGTATGATACGTAAACTTGTCTTTCTCGCTCCACGTACTGTAGTATCTTTCTTCTATTTTTAATACTTCCTATCATTTTGCCGTTTATTATTGCAAGGTCACAACTATATTCTTCTAACACACGTTATGTCTATAAGTTTTGTCTTTTTCTCTCACGACAGATTTTATTCTTTCTCTACCCTGGCGGTCAACTTCAACACTAGTCAGAATCAATATCAAGAAACATTGTGATTATTATTATTTCTCTACTATTCTAACAGTCAAATTCTATACTAATTTGGAATTTTTTAAGAATGATTAGTTTAACAGAGTACGGTTATAGTAATAATAATAACGAATATTCATTCAGTCAACGGATATGAAAAAAATCGAATTTAATTTTTAATATTTTTTAGAAAAATTCTGTAAATATCACACAATTAAATGTCATAACCTTGAATCAATTTTGGAAATTATATATGAGGATCATCATTTCAGACAGAAAAGTGTATTGATAGACTGATTTATATTCTATTGAACATTCAACTGACATGAAAAAAATCCAATTCAATTTTTTTCTTTTAACATTTTGATTTAAAATAAGGACCTTACTATCGCCAATAATTACGCATTATAAATCCAATTATATGGCTTGATACAGATACACCTATCGTATGCATCATCATATGTGTTGTGGATGATTTGTTCTGAGTTAAACTATATTTAAAGATGAAATAAAATATTTATAATAAAGGTAGTGGACTGTATGTGATTAAGCGAAGGATCGTAGCTCCAGATTTTTTATCGTGAAAATAATGTGCACGTAATTAACTCGGTGAATTACAAAAATATATGGTGAATTTATTTATATACAAATAATGATTTATACACATAAATAATACTGGTTTGCTGATTTGTTCAATAATGTTCAATTCTTTCTCAGTCTTTTAATATTGATGTGATTAGCACAGATTGATTTGCACGATGAAAAACTTATTGAGTGAAAAGATGATGAAATACTTTTATCACCGGTGAACACACACTTTTTCCACGTGATCGTAAATCACGTAGACCGGTAATTGTGATTTTTCTCGATGATTATTTCACTGATTTTGTTTCTAAATTGATTTGACATGAAGCTGGGTTGATTAGATCTTTTTACTATTTGATAAATTACGCAATGATAATTATGGCAATTACAAATTGAACATATATAAATACGTCCGTACTCGTTCATCGTCGCTTTGCAAGAGAGAGAGAGAGAGCGAAATGAGTTCCCTGCAACTGCTCGCATGATTGAATATGAGTCAATGACCTTAGGCACTATGCAATATGGTCACTGCGCATCTGGTGCTATGCGCAACAAGTGTGCGTAGATGATTAGTTGCTCGTGCGTCTATTGTATTACTATGCACATCGCAATACTATGGTGAATATCATAATAGGCAACGCTCCTAAAGTCCAGTGAGAAATAGTACATTGTAACTTATGACATGAGAGGTGCTGCCATATATTTATCAGTTCGACAATTAAATTGTTTCAATCCGTAACAATATGCAATGAGCATATGTATCATCATATCTCAAATAATAATAAATAAAAATACATTAAATATTATTCAAAAGAACTCGGGTGTGAGTTCACACGCGGTAGAAGTGAAACTTAGTATTCTGATTAATTTCTGAGAAAATATGATGAAAGAGATTGAGAGAGTGCGATTGATCGACCAGTTTTTTTATTATTACTTTTTATTTTTTATTACTTGAAGTAACATTTTACTAAAAATAGAAATTTTTCGATTCAAAGTAAGCAAATAATTTGTTTTCGTTTATTTTACATTTTTACAAAATAGATAAAATTACATCATACATCAACATTACTATCATTATCGCTTATTTCTAAACTTGACACTAGTGGCTTATGATAACTAAAATACGACACAAATGTTTCAGTTTTAATTTTATTCAAAAACCTTTGAAATACTGCGTCTATTGTAGTTCCTGATCTTGTTGTCGGTTTGGTTTTTTTATTCGATATTTTCATGCCGAAGGTATCATCTAAGAAATCTACTAAAGGTTTTGAATTAAGTTCTGCAACATTTATATTGAAATCTCCACTCAAAATCATTGGTAATTCATGATATTTTTTTCGAAGTATCTTTGACACCTCCGGTGTGTATTTAACTAGGTTTTCATGGATAAATTCTATTGTATCATTTACTGATGTATTCGGAGAAACATATATGGCTACAATTACAATCATTTGACTGTCAGCAAAGGTACTATGACAAGCACACATTTCTCCTACATTAGAAATATGCACAACAGATAATGATTGATTCTGTTT
>JAQQBS010001423.1:3203596-3217551 GCA_030347275.1 Microctonus aethiopoides
TGGCAATAACATAATTCATCGCTTTTTTGAGGATGTTTTATTGGCATTATTTCACGTTTATTCTCGTTCCACACATCTGCAGCACACTCTTCATTGCACACACTAGATATTTTCGTCGTCCATCTTTCTTTCTTGTCTCACACGCCTCGTTTACACGGCGTCCGCTATGGTGGTCAATCCGGAATTCATTAATTTTTCCGTCTAAAATGCACTCACGTCACGTGCTTCGCTGCATTGTCCTTTTTTCTTCGGCCCCGTCCGTCCATCTTCGGCTCGGCAGCTCTCACCACTCACACTCGTACTTATCCGTCCACACGCACACTCATACTTATTACTATAGATGTATGGCAAGCCACAACATCACAATATATATATATGTATATATCATGCACTGGCTATGAGAGGAAGAGAGGAAGAAAATGTGCACGCGCACTGCTCTCTCTTGCTCCTGCAGTGTGATACAGATAATAGGCCTGCACTGTGTCATAGATATACAAAACGTAACTGGCTATAAGAGAAAGAGAGAAAGAAAATATGCGCGCGCACCTCGTTCTCTTGCCCCTACAGTAATATATGAAATGTAACTCTCTCTCTTTCTATCTGTACTCACTTGTATTTCCCACTCACTCTACGTTTGCCTTGCCCGATCACACTTTTCGTAACGCTCTAGCTACGCATTTTTCAGCTTACTCCCCAAGTCAAGCGCGCGTATAGAAGTTTTACTTCAAAAATGCTTTAAAAATAACAACTGAATGTAAAAACTTCGAATCAATTATACGAAAATTATATATGAGGATCATCATTTCAAACATAAAAGTATATTGATATTATATTGAATCAGATGAAATTGGAGTTTGCGTGTAAAAAAATGAAACTTCTCTCGCCGTCTGGTCAACAATATTCGATTGCAAAAATAAGCGCTGAAGTTCTGGTAATAAATAACGCATATGCTGTCAGAAAGCAATTTCTATTGTTTTTGGATATTTATAAATCAGTATTCAATAATGGTCGAAAATACATATAGCTTTATTCTGAGTAAGTTCATCATAAGAATCGTTTTCGATGAATTATATGATACTTCATCTGCATAAGTTAACAAATAGGCTATCATAAATACAACCGATTAACTCTTTTGCTGCGAACAGCGCCTTTCGGCGCTCAGCTAAGACGCTTTCTCCCAGCGAACAGCGCCTTCTGGCGTCTCGCGTACCGTGTCGTCCGGCTACAGACAATGTATTTTCGTTTCAGATTCATTTTTAGGCGCTCTGCAGTGAAAGGGTTAAAGTGAATGCATAATCGAGAAACAAATTGTTGATTATTCCTGAAAACAAATTTATATTCTTAATACTATATTTTCGATAACCAAAATAACTAGATAGATAGATAAATGTTTATGATGCCCAGGCAAATGCTGTAGAGCAAGATTGTACATAAGTATATTACATAGGTAGAAAATAATAGTATGATAGCAGTAATGTGGTGTTACATTGATCATTATGGCATTACTTGGTAATAAAAAACTTAAGAAATTAAATGAATAGTTTGTAGAATAATAACCATAAAAGCAAGTATCAATTTATGTGTAGCAGTAGTAAATAAAGGAAAGTTGAAATGAAGTGTAATCACATTAGAGATATAATAATAGCAAATCGATTATTCAAATATTATACAAGTGAAAATACGTTAATAGATTAAACTTATCTGTAAATATAAATGGTGTATGACTACATGACTGCATGAATTACAGTATATGTCAATTTACGTGGATTCAGATTCGAATAGATAGTTAAACAATTCATATTTGAAGACAATTACAGAAACTACTTCGATAATGTCCGACGGTAGAGAGTGCCAAAAGTAAGCACCATACAATTGAAAAAAATTTTGGTAAATTGATGTCCGATGATGTGGTGTCATAAATAGTTCATTTATATTTAATTTTGATGATGTCCTATTTGTTACGTCTTTACGAGCAAACATGTCACGTAAATATTCAGGTGCATTATTATAGATGATGTTTTACAATAGAATGCTAATGAAATAAGGACTGCTGACATTGAACCATTTCAATTTGATCCGATAAGGCATAATATACTCATCTCTCTTTAAATTATAAATAAATCGTATTAAAGCGTTAATCAGTATTGAATTTTTAGATTTGACACCATAGTACAGTCATTATAGACCAGACAGCAGTAGTCTATGAGCGGAAATATCAATACCAAGATTAATTATTTCCATAGTGACATAGTAAGTGAGTTTTTATAGTATTTGAGTCGGTGAAGCGTCCCATAAACTCTGCCACTAATATACGTGATATGTTTGGTCCATAATAGATTCGATTGCATAACAACTCCCAAGTTTTTCGAATACTGCTCATATGGTAATATTATCTCTTCAATTGTTATAGTTGGTAGTAAATCGAAGTTAATACTGTTAATGTATGTAGGACTTCCCAGGATAATTATTTTCGACTTGGAGAGATCAAGTCGCAAATCATTCTCACGTGAATACTTAACCATTACATCAATATCTGTGAGTCGTCAGCGCATACAAGATGTTTACAATACTTTAGATTATTACTGACATCGTTGATATCGAGCGAGAACAATAATGGTCCCAATACAGAACCTTGAAGTACTACCATGTTGACAGTAGACCCCGTTGAGTGTGTTTTGGATAGTTCATCTACCACACACTGAGTCTGATTATTTAGATAGGAACAAATCCATGGAAAAGTTGCACTATCAAATCCCAATTTAGCTAGTTTCATGAGTAATTTAGCATGTGGTACAGTATCAAATGCTTTAGAAAAATCGAAAAGCACCAATATGGTTATTTTTTTGGCATCAACAGATTTACGCACATCGTGACAAAGCTTAAGCAGCACTGTCTGAGTGCTGTATTTACGTCTGAACCCTGATTGGAGCGGGTCTTATGCTCTGTTTTTTTCAAGGAATGTGACAATCTGTTTGTCCATTAGACGCTCCGAAATCTTAAATAGTTCACATAGGGTGACTATTGGTCGTGTATCCGATGGTGATGATGGTAGCATAACTTTAGATAGTGGTCTCAAGTATGCTCTTTTCCGCACCGTGGGAAATTATGTAACTACAGCTACTTGACAATCACATGATGAAGTTAACAAAGTTAATGTTTAGATCATGCATGGTTTCCATAGCAATGATAAAGCTTTTTGTTGTATAAATGTGATAATATAATTTCTTTTCATTCCATTCACATACTAATAGAATATTTCCCGATTGTGACAATCAATAAGATAATTTGAGGGTATTATGATATGAAAATAGATGAAATTTTTCTTACTTAATTAGAAACTAATAAATTTTAGGTTTTTTTTCTTATTGAAATTTATTCCAATACAATCACCATTCCGATTTCAGTGAACACGGGAAATTTTGAGATTTGGTTTAATTTTGGTTTTCAAAATATTTAAAAGTAAGGAAAAAGTTTGAAAAATTTATGGCCCTGTATTGTAAAAAGTAAAAGTGGTCATTTCAAATTTTTTCCCGAACTTATTTTGATAACGGCCACCTTTCATGACAACGATTTGAACAAACCCGTTGCTATTCGAGGTTTGTTACTATAATATGAACTTAATTTATCTATTAAATTGGTTTTGTTTTGTCGAAAAAGATCGTTGTATTTTTATACCTGAAATGTAACAGGGGTACGTTTGTTGCATAAAATGATTCAATTGATCGATTAATGTATTTCCAATCAAGAATATCACCACGAAGAAAACGATATCTGTAATTTGTAACGTTCTTCCGTCCGACTGTCGGATGACAGAGGCCTTCGGTTAATATGCCTCTGAAACTCAGCTGAATTCCAAGTTTCGTGATTGGGTGAGGGTGAAAGAAGCGTTAGCAAATTTAACAGGTTTCGTTTTAGTAGTCTTCTCGTACTGTGAAGAATTCGTTTATTTTCTCTTTTACAAACAATTTCAATCCCGTGGTGTACAAATATTACCTTCTTAACAATCTTTCTACGGTGATTTTGACGTACAAAATTTCTTCCCGCAGAATACTTTCTTCACGCAACAGAATTTCTTACGCAATGCAATTTTATTATCCCGATACGCGTACAATTCCCAAGATAATAAACGGTCGTAGCGTTACGGTGATGCAATACGAATGTGTGGCAGGATAAATGACACCTTTTTAGTGCCAACCAATGATGCCAAGGGTGCGGGAAGGAATACCCTGAGAGGTATGCGAGGACAGGTATAGTCCAATGCAGTTAGGTATAAAAAATCAATTCTATTGGTTGAAAGATTCGATAGGAAGGGATTTCGACAATTTGCTGATGTTTTAAATAATAGTTCTTAGAAGCGACCAAAGATCGAATTAATAAAAGTGTTTGACTAAGTTTCAATTTTGCGCATTTAACAAAATAAGCATTTCATTAAGGAATTTTTCGATGCAGTAAAACGATATTTTATTGAAGTTCTCACGTAGCTTCGTTTCTCATATTTGGTTAAAAATAGATATGTCTAGAATATGAAGTTACTTTTACATTGAATAGGTGAAATTTAATATTATATGATTTTATATTAAAATAAAGACAAATTTCGAAATGCGAGATAATTTTATTTAAAGGAATGCGCTGCGACTAAAGCGCAGACGTCATAAAGATGGCGAGCGGTCCCATAGGACCTAACAACGTATACAGAATACTACGTCTACATTATAGGTGTATACATATCCCTTCCATTCCCCCATACGGTCAGTATTAGATGGGTGGGGAGAACATGAGGAAGGGGCAGCATAACGCTTTCAAGTGTGCGTTACTGTTTTACTCGATTTCACTCCTCATATTTTTTTCATACCCCGCTATGTCGTTTCTTAAGGAATAAACTCCAAATATCGTGAACAATTTCAATGATATTGAAATTAATAAAAAAGTATTATTACAAATAACAATACTTTTTTTCTTCATAATTAAATCAATTATATCGTGGTCAATCTCTTTTTTAATTGAAACAAAAAATAATAATGTTTTTACTAATTATTTCGCTCTTGAATAATTAACAATATTTACAACGATGATTATTATATTTAATATTAACACAACAATTGAGATAATTTTATTTTTATCCTTTTTCGTATTTTTTCTCTGTGATTTTGTTCGTAGATATTGACGGGTCTACGACAATGCGGTCATTTCTTATTTTATCGAAAATATGAATTGTATTATTAACCTGAACTCAAACAATATTAATTTACCGTATTGTTATATTTTATGTTAAATGAATGCTGAAATAATAATTCAACGTTGCGCTGTGAAAACAGTAATAAAAACTAACAATGGCTACTCGCCACGTGTTGATTCACATGTACGTCTGTTCAATCACGCTTTGAGTGTTACGCACAAATAATTCAATTTTTATCTGTTTCAACTGCCAGACTCTCGTACTATAAAGTGAAACGATTGCCCACCACTCAGTTGAAATTCTCACGCAAATATTCACGTTAATACTCTCTAAACAATACTTAATAATCTTATATAAATTTTTGTAATGCACATACACACATCTATCACACATGCGGTCCGTCGGGGAAGTGGCTTCTAAAATGTCGTCTTCCGTCTTTTTCCCCTTCCAACCATTACCGTAGTAGTCAATTTTCTAATCCATCTGAGTCAACATTATATCCGTATAATGTGATTTCCTTTTTTATAGGTTAGGTGTTAAAATAACAATTCTGAGTTTCTGTAAATTGAGATTTCTTTATTAATCATTAATCTTTATAGATTATATTAATTACTGAATTCTTACCTCTGAATTGAGAAACGACATTTAATGTAATTTTATCACCCTAACTCTATTTCTTTATTTACAGGCTAACTTCTTACTCATTTGCACGTGGCTATCTTTTAATTCTGCTCTTTTCTATAACGTCTATTTTCACGGACCTTGTGTCCGGTGCAGCAATATTTTAAATCGAAAGTAATACAGTATTACTTTTACATTCGTATTTATCTGTAGTATTTGATTTATTCGGCATTGGTCTAATTCAAACTGAGTAATAATTAGCCATTATTTGATTGGTTGCTCAATTATTACTTGATTTTGCCACCAACATACGCCATCTTAGTACCATTGACTTTATCCTCTCATTGGTTGCTTTTGAGTAGGAAAGATGGTGGTCCAACATTTCCACTACCCAAGCGCCACCTTCACATAGTCGTCGCCACACTCCTATAGTCGTCGTCACGCATCATTGATGGTGGTATTGACATTTTGTTATAATTGAGGTTTACCCATGCTGGGAATTTGGCGTGTTTATTCTTTCATTAATCAACCATATTTATTTTCTCCACAGCGCAACAATAATAACGTAACAAATGATTTCGTAAACAATTAAGTTAATGAAAAATGTGATGGGCGATAAGCCACCACATCACAATGTATAACAAATTCGCTGTCAAAATGAACTATGCATAAAATTTTAACGAATATGAAATTTATCGACTGATCAGTCGCGCCAAGTACGTTCGTAATAAAAGTGGGATATTATTGACGAAAAATTTTTGATATCTATAACTAGATTGATTACAATAAGTGATGATGTGGTTTCTTGGAAATGGCAATCAATGACACCTATCTTTAATGTGCGTTCTCCTATAAACATAGATAATTAATATAATTACATAAGAAGTCTATAACCTTATATTGTGTACTTGACAAAAATGACTGATATTAAATCTTTTTGTAAAGTAATTTTTTCAAAGTAACTTTTTCCAAAGTAATTTTTGCAATTAATTTTTTTGTCATATACGAACTTGGCGTCTTTTTTTTTCTTTTTTGTTTTAAATAGATAGCATGACGTGAAAGAGAGGTTAGGACATCGACCAATGAGAGCAAGTGAATTTCTCATATCGTTCATTCCTTTTTCTCGTGTTATATTCTAAACCGGAGAGAAGACATATCATTAGTTATTCTGTCGGCCGAAAAAATGGCCATATTATCACCACAAATGACACTTAAAAAGTTACCATTTTCGTGTACTTATTGAGAAACATATGTGCACTTCGGGAGAAACGGTTGTTTTTCAACGTGTGTGAAGTCGACTGAAGCCAGGGCGGCAATCACACTCGTCAAACTCCTTCTCTGTTACACAATATACTATTACTAAATTTTAATTCACATTAAAATGGAAATATATTTTATAGATCTGCAAGTAGGAATTAATGATCAGAAATATTTAAAAACATATGGAGATCGTGTGTATGATGGTTATCCAGAAATGTTAGTAATAGTGTCTTGGGAATTAGCCCGAGATCTAAAAACGTAAGTATAATGTTGAAAATTTAAAATTTTTTTATGTTCATGTTAAAACAAATGTTAATACGTTTTTCCTGTATTACGGTCTAAACCAGAGAAAAGACAACCTCAGTTTGCTTATTGAGAAAAAAATGGTGTGCATTTCAGGAGGAACAGAGTCATTCCCTTCTCGTTGCACAATATACTATTTCGTGATAAAAATGCATATATTTGTTATTTTACAGGATCCAAAAATCTGATTGGCATGCAGCTGTTGTATCTTACGTCCTGACATTATTTAACGGTGTTGATATGTTATATTCTAAACTGCAGAAGACAAATATTCAAATAAATATTGCAGGAATTATAATTGGTGAAGTATGAAATACAGCGATACAACAATTATATTCCATTACAGGTATAATACATAGATAATTAGTAAAGTATTATTCTTAAACTAGCAAAAGGAATCATTTTCTTTCTTGGACGAATGCTCACATGATTCCAATAAAGATGGAAAATACACAAAATTGATAGACGCATTGTGCACTAATAGTAATATCCGTCGATATCTGAGTGGTCGTAAGAAAAAAATACCGATTGATTCTTACGATGCCGTGATTTTTCTAACAAGGTTTGTGATTCAAACCCAAAATAATCCAACTAAATTTTGCCGATTTGAATATTGATACAGTTTTTTGAATTGTCATGACGTTTTATCAGAATGGTTCTTATTGAAGATTTATCATCAGACCAGACGGCTGGTATAGATTTTCATAAAATAAGCCGATTACGAGGTAGTTATATTGGAAAACATCTTTATAATAATCAAAGAAAAACATGATGAACGTATGTGAGTGGATATATATTACAGGGTTTTCCAATGCTGTGTTCAATTTATACGAAGTAAAGAAAAAAAATATCGAAGTAATACTAACTGCAGCCGTCGAAAGTGATAAGTATTTTCGATACTATCCTGTTGTCGCACATGAAATGGCTCATTTGTAAGATTAATTTTTACGTAACAAAACTATATTTGATGAATCATCTCAGAGAATCTCTGAGTATTCATGTGTGAATAATAAATTTGGGCACATTACAGAATGAGTGTTTATCACGATGAACAGCCATTTTTTACTGTCGATGGAAAGTGCTGTGGGAATATCGAGAAATTAACCGGAAGTAACTGGTGCGATACGTGTTTATCATGGAGCCAAATATCCGAAGAGACCTTCAATTTATTTTTTAGGTGAACCTATCATGATGATTTCAGTTTGATAGGAAATACACTATAAATAAATCATTTTTATTGAATTATCTCAATTCCATAATTTTTTTTTATTTCAGTTCTCCCAATTGCTGTTCATTCATCAATAAACCGCGGTCACTTCTCCCACCCGGACGTCATCGGATGTTGACAGCAGATGAACAATGTCAATGCTATGGACATAAATCCGCAGTGAGTCAGAAATTCAATTTCAATATTTTGTAACATTATTCACATGATTAATTAATTGGGTTCATGTAATATTTAATGAAGCTGAAATTCGGGGATTTTATTCGAAGATTTTGTTATTCTAATTTGCAATGCTACGGAATGAATAATAAATATTATCAGACAGTAGTGCCTATGGATGGGACCCCTCAAGGCGATAACAATAAAGTAAAAAATTAGATTTGTTCAATTATAATATATATATAAATTATAATTGATATTATATATGTTTATGATTATAAAAAATTTATTTTATTTTCAGGTATGTTGGCAAAAGCGCTCGCAACTAATTGAGATTTTTTGAGATATTCTAATAATCAAACTGGCAAATATAATTGTGAAACGTTCATTTGAGAATTGTAATAAAGTACCATAACATAAAATTGTTTAATTTATATCCAATATATTCTGGAAACATTGTTGATTTTTATTTTGAATTCAAAAACTTTTTTTTGTTTCGAAAAATATACAGGGTATAGATCACCCGGGCTTCACGAATTTCTTTCTTCCCGAGTATAGTGAAATGTGCAGTATGAAGTTTGCATCATCAAGGAGCATGAGTGTCAGGATAGTGCAAGGAAGTGCACCCCTTATCATGAAAGAAAATATATAAAATTGTATTTGATGACTCACATGATATCAATGGGGGGAGGGGGGGGGGGTCAGATTACCACGCTTCAGTTTCCACGGAAAAAAGTGGCTACAAGGTCTTTAATGTTGTTTGTCCGATTTGACCTTCAAAAAATAATTGTATGCGCATAATATATTTACTGATAACATGATGTTCATATTTAATGACTCATGTATTATCAATAAGGGGGTTTCAGATTAACACGCTTTGGTTTCCACGAAAAAATAGCGGCTACAAGTTCTTTCATGATATTTGACCGATTTAACCTTCAAATCCCCACTCTTGGCATTTTGCTCTCGGTGGGGAGTGGGGGGTCATCCTATAAGAACTCATGTTTTTTCATACAAACTATTCAGTCGACTCCCATATTTTGTGTGTACAACTTCTATTCTTTCCAAATATGGATATTGGTGTGAATATTACAAAAGATCTTTCTCCTAAAAAAATAAAGTTTTTACCACCATACAATCAAAACTATGATGCAGTACTGGAGGAAAATTTTGGCAATAAAGCCCGACCAGAAGCATACCAACTTCGCAGAGATTCAATTGAATTTCATGATAGTGTAATGCAAATTAGACGGGTACGCGAGGAGAGGGAGATGAAAGAATACAATTGTAAAGTTTGTCTCAGATGTGAATGTATCATGGATGAGGGGCGTATTATGCAACTGCGAAATTCAACGGTGTAGAGGGGGCAAGTCCCACATTCCTGGTAATCTATTTTTAGATGATAACGCCAAGATCGGAGGGACTGAGGGTAAGATTATAAATTTAAGTTTCTCAAGCTAATTCAGTCATTTCTGCAAATATACACACATATTGCTGACAGTGAGTGAAAAATATGGAGATTATAATGGATGTCCTAGCGTATCAGTAGTGACCGAAAAATAACCGAGATTGAGCAGTTCCTTTAAGAATTTTTTTAACTGAGAAGTACCCTCAATATGTCTGACCGAACAAAATTCTGGTGAGGTATTATTGAGTTGAATTTGAGTTATTCAACGGTAATGTATTATAGTCTCAGAATATAAATATTATATGAGCTTGTAAAAAATTTTAACAATTTTCATAAATGTAATTATCTTTAGACAAAATTTCTCAGGGATCAAAATCAGCCATAACAAATTTGGTTTTTATTTAGCCTTCATTTTTCAGCTTTTAAAAAATTACCGACTCACTGCCTTCCACATGTATTAGGATCATCGCTCTGTTGAAAGGCAATGAATTTCCCTTTTTGCAACTCCTTGCAAATTCCTAAGATAATTATAACATGAATCAATATAAACACATATTTGAAAAGGACAATTTATTACATTTATTTTATTGATTCAACAAGTGTTTATGAATCTAATCTCTGAATTGTTGTGACGTCACGTTCCGAATTTTTGGCCTGTCCTTTTGTGATTTCTTTAAAACTAAATTTCGTCCTACAGCTTCAGGCCAGTAAGCGTTTTTTCATCGTTTTGGCTTTAATCGCCAACATCAATGCAGAGCATTTTATCGAAAAGTCGTCACATATTTGGACTAAAATTAAAATTTCAATATAAGTATGAAACAGCAATAAGAAGATTTAATGATTATATATTTCCAAGTTCCTCACCATACGATTCTCATCAGGCAATGGAAATTGACTTCTGGCTCTATTGTTTGACGATTCATTTTCAAATTTTGCCGCAGTGTCATTGACGAGTTTTTCACCAAAATAGGCGAGTCATGAGCATGGTGATTGCTCGCTGGTCATGTTCAGAATTCTAAAAAGTAATGAAAACATGTATTATTTCACAAAGTTAAGTCATTTGTGGCCATAATATTAATAGCCACAATATACCGATAAAAATAGATCACATTTTGAAACATATTTTCTATCATGAAAATTTATAATGTCAATTAATGAATTTCATAAAAAAGAATTGGTATATATTACCAGCTTCACGTTCCAACCAAAGTTATATTTTTTAGTGATTCTGCATCATTTTAATGACATCACATTGGATCATGTCTATGTAAAGCTGCAATACGACAATAATAGTGATTTCATTGTACCCAAATAATAAAGACTGTATTAATACCATGCATACAAAAATTGAAAACCGATATGTGTGCACGCGTAGTGTGTCTTTTTTTTTTAAAAGTTTTTTCGATTTAAATATCACTTTTTTTTTACAATTTAAGTACAATAATTAAAATTGCAACTTTCTGAGATAATCGATATTTTCTGATGTAAACAAATAAACAAATGAATATAGTTCATTCATATAAAAATCTATCCTAATTTGAATTTTCTCTAAAAAGTAAACGAAATTCAGAATTTTCATAAAATATAGGAACATAAAAGAAATAACAAATATTAATTCCCATATGGTAGTATACTATATCAATCAATTGAATAATGATCAAATTTCACGAGACAAATTCACCACCAAATTTCGACATCGATAACTATATTGATTATAAGCAGGTGATGAGATTTTTTGGAAATGCTAGTGAATAATACTTGCGCCAAACTTATATGTTGTTATGATCATGAATAACAAATATATGATATGTAGTTCGCCCATTACCGTATTTTATGGGCTTGGCAATACAAATTGATCTCAATTCTTTTTGTGAAGTAGTTTAATGAATTATTTAATGAATCACACATATTTATAATTGAATAAAGTCATATAAGAACATTGCGCTCTCTTTTTCTTTCTTTTGTAAAGGTTTTTTGACTAGATATCATTCCTTTTGCTAGTAAAAGTAAAATCATTGAAAACGAACTTTATAGAGATAATATATATTTTTCAAATTTCAATCAAGAAACATAAAGTATAGAAACATTTTTCTTAAAAATCTATCGTATTTTGGATATTTCCCAAATTACCAGACGTCATTCGAAATTCTCAATGAATGGGGGAACATGAAAGAAAGAAATGACAACTATTTACAATACAATAATCAATCAATTGAATAATTTCATGCAACAAACCTATTCCTGTTATATTTTAAGCATAAAAAATACAAGGGGTTTTTTCAAAAAAATAGTACAAATTTAATAGATAAATGATTTTCATATTTAATAAGAAACTTCGAATAGCAGTCGTGGGTTTGTTCAAATGGCTATATCATTAAAAAAGGCTGTTATTGAAAGAAAAAAATTTGAAATAGCAATTTTCAATTCTCACAATACAGGGCTATAAATTAACCAAATTTTTTCCTCATTTTCAAATATTTTGAAAACCAAAATTTAACAAAATTTTGAGATTTTCTGTGTGCATTGAATTCGGTTCGGGGATTGTATTGAAATAAATTTCACTAATAAAAATTAAGTAAGAAAAATTTCATCCATTTTCATATTGTTTGAGAATAAGACAGTGCATAAGGTCGAAAGATGGCGACATCCATCAATGACCAAACGCACTAGCATGCAAGTGCAGCGAGACGACGGAACAGCCTTCGGGTGCGTTCGGGGACGCTCGAGCGCTCTCGGTCTACCGGCGTCTCGCCATCTTTACTTATTGTGCAACCGCAACAAGTGCCACACGTGCCTTTTTGTGCATCACCTTTTTTCATATAATTTCAAGTGTCGTTCATGTTATATTAAACTAAATCATTTACAAAGTCATTCATAAGTGCATCATCATTAAAGTGTCGTGGTGTTGGTAAGCTGGATAGCGCAAGACCACACTCAAAAGTGTCAGACTAAAGGTGTGCCGGAATTTATATAATCAAGCCACCAAAGTTACATATATCCATACAGTGCATTCATTCATAGAGACATTCAACCAGTAAATTTGTATCACAATATCAGTCAGATTAAATCAAACCATTATTGTAATCTTCGTTGTATAATTTAACCAACTATTGCTAATACAAAAAATAAACCGTAAAACTTGCAACATCCGAAGAAATCTAACATCTGATTTAATTAGAACATTTTACAATACACATATCATGATACCCTCAAATTATTTAATTGATTGTTACAACTGGGGAATATTCTGTTAGTATATGTGAGTGGAATAAAAAGTAATTGTATGATCACATTTACATAACAAAAAGCTTTGTCGTTATTATGGAAATCATGCATTATCTTTGTTAACTTCATTATATGATTGTCAAATATGTGTGGTTATTTTGGTAATGGAAAGTATAATATCTTTCACTTTAAAATATTTGTATTCGTCTTTATAAATGCGGTCCAATTCTGTTTTTGGCTTATGCATTCACTTTAAACGGTTATATTTATGATGGCATATTTGTTTATTTTAAATATTTGTTTTTTTTTCAAATCATGTTTCATGCATTTTTTGCTTATATTAAAAAAAAATATTGAATCAGCTTTTTTCATGACAGTTAAAAATGTATATCCATTTTTATTTTTATTATTTATTATTATTACTGTACATAAACAATTTTTAACGAAAATAAAATAATTCCTAAGGTGGCCGTCTGTGGCGCTTGTGTGAAATTCTAGAGTATTACGTAGTTGTCACCAATTCCAATTAATCAATAAAGTTTTAATGAAGAAGATGCAAGAAAAATAAAATAAAAAAT
>JAQQBS010001423.1:3307458-3319271 GCA_030347275.1 Microctonus aethiopoides
TCGATTTATTTGGTCCAGCAGTTTTCAAGATACTCCCACTATATATATAAAATATTCGTCCATCGGGCATCGAAAAAATACGTTTTTCATGTACGTGACCTTCAAAAACATGATAATTTTTTTTATATTATACAATGAGGCAATACATTGAACATTAATATTAAGTTTTTTTATCCGTCATTCCAATTATTATTGTTGAAAAATGCGATTACAAGCGTTATTTTGGCGTTTTCAAATCGTACGAAAGTAAATAAATAATTTATTAATTTGTTCCGAGCTAATCTGCTCATTTTACAAATAACGTCACAACTTTGTCCTCATTACAATTGCACTCTTGCGCTCACAAATCAAAATAAAAACACAAAATAACAAAAATATACTTTCACTCATTCCGTGCCAACATTCTCTTCACACACTCGCTCATCGCAACACGCATCCCTCCCACCAGTGTCACAACCCTCACCCGCCAGTATCGCATGTGCATTCTCCACATACTCACAAATGTCTCTATCACATTCACCTCTCAGCAGTGCTTTCAACCTCTCTCTTTTTTCCTCCTCAGAACCACCACCAATCTTCTCGCTTATGGCCTCTACGAGGGTTTCTCTTTTAAAGTTTCCTGCCAGCTTTTCACAACTCAAGATGTGCGTTAAACTCTCCACTTCTCTCCTACACATCCTGCAGCTTTCGTCGGCCCAACCCTTCTTGCCATCCTTACCAACATTTCCACATCTTATCCTACACCAGGTTTCCTTCTCCCTACCAGTCCTCCCCCTCATCTCCCAGTATTTATTTCCACCCCCCTCTGCGCAAATATCTTTATACCACGGATTATACGTTGACAACTGTATTCTCGCATCATCCTCTTCTTCATGCTCCTTTTTAAGTCTCCTCAGCCCTTCCTCAGTGATTCTCCTGATTTCGTTTGCTTCAGCGCCATTCCACATCTCTTCAAACACACGCACTATCTCCATCTCTCTTGCCATCTTGTGCATCTTCTTTCCCCAGTCCGAAGGCCTATTATTCAGTATGTTTCTCACCTCCTCCCTCAGACATACCTTCGGCCATCTCCCCTCCTCCATCTCATACACTTTTCTCACATATCTCCACAGCCTTTCCTTTATCACCCAACTCATTCGCACCATCCCCAACTCCCTTCTCCATATGTAACCTGGCGTATTTCTTGCCAGCCCAGCCGCCATCTTCACGTACCTCCCGTACACCTTCTCTATTAAATCGTTGCTTCCCCATCCCCAAACCTCCACTCCATACATCACGCCAGCTTTAACAATAGTATCAAACAATTTAATCCTTTCACTCCATCTGTCTCTCCCTGCTCTTTTCATTAACCCCCATACAGCGTTTGTGGCCATCCTGGCTCTGCCCACGGTCTCGTCACATTGAGTTTTTTCACTGACTTTGGGCGAGAACCAATAGCCCAGGTATTTGAATTTGTTCACCACCTCTATGTCCTTATCTCTGAAATTCCATTTTTCACTTTCTCTTAACTTGCCTCCCCTCCTGAATACCATTATCTTCGTTTTGTCCGTGTTCACTTCAAGCTTGTTCACCATAACGTATTTTTCCAGACCCATTAACATCCTACTTAGCTCCCCTGCGTCATCACTCACTACAGCAATGTCATCTGCGTACTTCAGTGCACATATTCTCCTTCCACCTATACACACCCCCCCTATTTTCCGCTCTTCCCATTCTCTGTCTATATCATCAATAAATATGCAAAAGATAATCGCACTCAGCGCACATCCCTGCCTCACACCAATATCTGTCTCGAACTCTCTTGTAAATCCATTCCCAACTCTCACCTTTGCCATAGTTTTTTGGTATATTCTCGTTATCATCCTCAGCATCCTTCCCTTCACCCCAGCGTTCCTCAGCTTCTCAATCATGCGTTCTCTGTTCACTGTGTCAAAAGCGGCTCTGAAGTCCACAAATGCAACATACATTCTGCCCTTCCTTCTTGCTAACACATTACTTGCAAGGGCGTTGAGCGTGAAAATATGCTCTCTCGTACCTCTGCCCACCCTAAAACCTGCCTGGCTCTCCTTCAATATTTCATTTTCTTCTGCCCACTTACCCAGCCTTCTCGCCATCATTGCCGTAAGCACTTTATAACCCATATCCAATAACGAGATACCTCTGCAATTTCTTGCTTCTTCATTACTTCCGTTTTTGTGTATGGGTACAATGATCGCGCTTTCCCATCCCTCTGGTATACTCCCACCCTTCCATATCTTGTTGAACACCTCCGTAAATTCTTTGACTCTCTCCAACCCTGCTGTCCACAAACTCACCAGCAATACCGTCCTCTCCTGGGGCCTTACCATTTGCTAGGCTTCTGAGTCCATCTACGACCTCCTCCTCGCTGAAACTTGTGTCAAGGGTCGGGCAATCTACACCACCCTCTTCGTCATCAACTCTCTCTCTCATTTCGTCTGTCCATACATTTGTTTCACAGTTCATTCCCTCCCCTCCCCTCATTTCCTTCTTGCTTAATAGAGTTTCAAAGTGCTTGATCCATTCTTCCCCGGTTATTTTATCGTCTGGCCTCACTCTTTTGAATCCTCTGAACCCTCTAATACCCCTCCACCACTCGCTCATGCTCTTTGCTTCATTAATCTCCTCCCATCTTTCACTATTCCAACTTTCTTTTGCTTCCCTCACTGCTTTCTTCAAGTTTTTCTTTGCCTCACTCATCTCTCTCTTGTTCTCAACACTTCTTACTTTTATGAATTTCTTGGTGCTCTCCCTTCTCTCTTTCTTCCTTCTGGCGCACTCCCTATTCCACCATCGTGGCTTCATCATTTCCTTCCTCTCATCGCCCTTCCGTGCTTTTTTAATCATGCCGACCTCCTCAGCGGTCGTTGTTATAGCCTTTTTTATGTGGTCCCAATCGCGCGTCTCCCTTCCTTCCAACGCATCTCTTATTCTCGCAACGAAGTTGTCTTTTAACTCCTCCCTCCATCTCAGTCCAATCCGCTCCCGCTCTTGCACTGCTTTTCTTACCGGCTCCCCTTCATTTCTCACTACTTTCCCCTCGTCCCTCCCTCCCACCCACAGCCCAACTGGTAGGTGATCCGATTCCATCCTTTCCTCAACCTTCATTCTTACTTCACCCCACCCCGTGCCTCTCTCCATCGCTAGCACTAGATCCAGCACCGATCCCATATGCTCATTTTTTCCTCCTATAAATGTTATTCTCCCCTCTCTATCCCCATTTACCCTCCCATTTAATATACATAAACCCAATTTTTTGCACAATTTAATTAAATTTTTTCCCTCCTCGTTTAAAACATTGTCCTGTGATATCCTGTTACATACATTTGACATACCATCACCAACCTCAGCGCCAATCTCTTCTCCCGTCCTTGCGTTCATGTCTCCTACAATAAAAATCAGATCATACATGCATACAATGTCATCTATACAACATGTCAGGTAATTTTCAACTCTTTTAATATTGTCGTTGTTATACAGCGTTACAAAACATATATTTTCTTCATCATTAACATATTTATCTGTTACTCTATTACAACTAATCTTACTCTTATTGTTACCATTATTATAACAGCTTTTTATAGTAAAACCATACTTCCATTCCTCCATAACCCATTCTTTATAAATTTCGTTTCTGATTCCCACCAATTGCCCCCCTTTGGCTCTTCCCCTCTTTGGTTTGTTATCCCTCCCATACTCTCTCTCAGCCTCTTTTAACTTCCATCTATACTTCTTACTTAACAAATCAGTCTCTTTTTTTTCATTTTTTTTCTCTACCCATGTTTCTTGTAGTACAATAATGTCAAAATTTTCTAAAAAAGACCATGCCTCTCTTACATTTTTAACCCCTGCTACATTCCACACTACAACACTCACACCTTCATTCCGTTCCACACTGTCACATTGCCTCTTCTCCTTCTTGCCGCTCTCCTCCTCCCCATCTCTCCACTTAGTAGCTTCCTCTCCGCAGAAAAAACTTCTCCAATTTACCTTCTCTTTCGTTCCAGCGCCACCAGACCCATTCTCGTTCTATTTTCATATATGCAACTTTTGCCTGCCTCCCTTCTCTTATCTCCTTTTCCGCTTCACGCCTCAGCCACTTTTGTACCTCCAGCTCTCTCACAGTGAGATCATCATCTATCCACACGTCAGAGCCTTTCATTTTTCCCTTCTTTCTCATAAGCTCCATGTCTCCCATGTCCCTCAGTCTTATTCTGGTCATTTCTCCGCTGACCTCCCAGGACCTTTCAATCGTGTTGCCCCAGTTAATTCCTGCCATCTCTTCCACCTTCCTCAATGCGCTTCTCATGTTTATCCCCGCGCTACTCGATCTGATGCAGATATTCTTTTTTCTCCACTCCCTTTCCTTCAATTCTTTGAGTAGCTCTGTGTCACTCAATTTTTTTGGTTGTACCTCCTCTCCATCATCATCATGCCGCCTGTTCCTCTCCTTATTAGCTTTCCCTTCTCCCACTCTCCCCTCGTGTGTATTCGCTCCCGTGTTCTCTTTTCTGCGCTCTTTGCCTGCCTCTCTCTCCGCAGCACTGGCTTCACGCAGTGCCCCCACTCTGTCCTCCTTGTCCGCTCTCGTCCCTCTGCCTCTGCCTCTGCCAGCGGACGTCACATTCCCCTCGCACTACCGCGCCACTTGACCGCTCTCCTCGTGCCTCGCGCCATCTATCCCTTGCCTAATGTTATTACCTCTGCGCTCCTTTTGCGACATACTGTAGTTAACCCCCACTTCCTCTTTGTCACTCCTTCCATGTATTAATGCCTCCTGTAACTCCCGGCGGCTTTGCTCGAGGCCGAAGATGCGATATCTCAGCGTCGCTTTTTCTCTCTCCCACTCTCGCCTCTCTTCTTCGAATACACTCCTCTCCCTCCCACTCTCTTTCTCTAATTTTTCACATGTCTTGCATCTCGTCTTGCCTTCTATCCTTCTCTTTCCTCCCTCTTCATTATCCATGAACCACGTAGCGATTATTCTTTCCATTATAACACTTCTGCTTTCTACCTTAACCAAATCCTCCTTCCATTCCTTTCTTAAATCCTCTTTCATCTTCTCTAGCTCGTCTCGCCTCTCATTCCACCATAAATCGCACTTATTTTCCCATTTGTCACCAGCTTGCCCGTCTTCCCTTTCATTATGCACCTTCGCACTATTTACGACGATCTCCCTTGCCTCTTCATCACTTTCTCTCGCTTTTCCTATATCACACTTGCCTTCGTCTCCGTTATGCTCATCATGTAGTTTATGTTTGCGTCCTTCTTCATCTACTCTCCTTTCACTATCCCTGTTTTGCTTCACAGTCCACGTGCTTGTGTCGTCATCGGTCGCCCCTCTCACTTCGTTGCCCTCGCCGCTTCCATCCTTTCCTTTTCCGCTCGCTTCTACTATTATTTCCGTTTCTCCACTCTCATTATTACTCGCCCTCCTCTCACCACTCTCCTTTCCGTCCCTTCCATCGATGTCCTCGATTTCTTTTTCACCTTCCTCTGTACGTTTACTTTTATTTATGTTCAAAATAGTCTCAGACTCATTCACAACACTTTCGTGTGCTTCGTCCATGTTGCGATTTACAAATGAGTTGCTTCCCTTGTTGCCTTTGGGAGTTGTCCTGTTTTGCCTCACGGTGGCACTGTCAGTCTTTTTCGCTGCTGTTGCTAGTGACATTTCACTTCTCCTCACTATAAACTTCCCTAATGTGCCCTCCTTTATCGGCATTTCTTCTTTCTTTGGGCGCCCTCTGCCTCTTTTTCCTATTTCTTTCCCACAACTTTTGTCGCCTGCCGCCAACACAGTCCTCCCTCTCTTCTCCGCACTTCCCCTCTCCATCACACTCTTCATAACCTCAATGACCACCAACTGCTCTTTTTTGCTTCTCTATCACTTTGTGCTGCGCTATACTGCTTGCTTTTTTAAAACAAACACTCAGCACTACTAAATCGTACGAAAGTAATACTTTCTTATCACTAAGTGATGAAAAGTAAAAAATTAATTGTAGCATTTGCATACTTCAAGCATCGGCCAGTCATTTTTCATAATGCTCATATCACGATTGTGCCTACATTGAATATGGGAGTTGAGTAATTTCTATTTTTTTTTCATGACCAAATCCATAAAGATTCATTGATAGAGATGAGAAAAATAGGATATTTCGACGAAATAATTATTTGTCAAATTAAACAATAAAAAATTTCAAATAGAATCTTATTTTAATGTGCAACTGTTGCTCAAAACAGGTCAAAAACTATTTAGAGTATTTGTAATTTTGCGAAAAATTTGATCAAAAACATTATGTTGAAATGATCAACAATGGAAATAAATAGTTCAATCAAATTGGATTCTCACAATACCGCTTGCGTGAATGAAAAAAAAAAAAACGATAGAGAAAACATTTATGTCATTGCACACTGTTAAATCCAGTTTGATATAGCATTCATAAGGAGAGAATTTTTTGGTACACTCAGTATACTCGGGTCGCTCGAGGAAAAGAAATTTCGAAAGAAAACTCATCTGGAAAAGCGCAGCGGGCCCATCTAGTGTCCGAAAATGACCGTAGGACCCAGGGTTATACCGACTTCGAGAATATTTACCAGAGGTCGATTTTAGAATCTTTTTTTTGCATACAAACCCTTCCACTTTTGTAGCGCGAAAATAACGCACTCTGATTGGCCACTCTTAGTTAACTAATAATTCAAAATCAGATAGACCGATTTGCAGTAGTCAAAGAAATTTTGCATCAGAATAATCTCTAATGTCTGTCTATAAAGGGAAAGACATTTATTCGGCCACACCCTGTATAGTCACTGTTTTTCCAGGATTTGACAGCATCCACTCATTCATAGCAATTCTGTATTTAGTTTTAAAAGGACCGTATACTGCAACATCGAGAGGCTGTAATTTATGACTACAGTGTGGTGGAAAAGTTACTATTATAATGGGGTTTTCTCTAGCAAATGTAGCAACTTTGAGGTTGACATGCGAACTATGATTGTCCATGACGATTAATGCCGGATTTTCTTTTGAAGGTTTCACGTTCACTACAAAATGTTCTAGCGCTTTGACGAAACATTCTCCATTCATCCATCCAGAAACATTTGCCAATCCAAGAGCTCCTGGTGGACCGTTGGCTAGCATAATGTGTTTGTAATTTACCCGTGGGAAAACGAAAATTGGTGGTAAAAAGCCACCAGCAGCATTAATAAAAAACAAGGTTGTCACGAAAGTACCTCGTTCACCTGATGTCACTTGCCCAATTTGTTTTGATCCTCTTTCAGCAATAACCTTGGGAGGATTGGTCACAGTGCTGCGCCTGTTTCATCTGCATTAAATATCATGTGTGCCGAAAAATTAAATCTTTGTAAAACATTAGTAAGTTTTTTGAAAAATTCGTCCACATTCGTTTTATTGAAACTAGTTGCTCTGGAAAGTGAAGTACTTTCAGGTGTCCTAACTGCTAATTCCTTGTGTCGACTCATGAATCCTTTCAGCCAATCTTCACTTGCAATTTGAGAGTCATTCCATTTATCTGGACAGACAGAATTTGCTTTTGCATAATCAAACGCCAATTTTTTGGTTTGCTGTCTTGTCAGCTCATAGCACATTTTAGATGCAGTTTTCAAATATTCTGCTAGCAAACTCTCTTGTTCAGGTGTAAAAATACGTTTGTTACCTATATTAGGATTATGTTTATATTTACATCCGGTGGAAGACTTTGCTTTCTTCACTATTTTAGCTAAGTAAGCTCTTGAAATATTAAAGAAATGGGCAGTTTTATTTATAGATTGACCATTCTCAATCACATCACTGACAGCTTCCTCTATTGTGGATGATGTGAGTCGTTTACGCTTTTTTGTTTTCGCTGATTCAGATGACATTGTTATCTACAATAAAAAATAAATTCATTTTAATCAAATATTCAATGAAATAATTAAATTATATGTATAGTTAATATTTATACGCCTTCTGGAATAGACTGAGAAATAGGACTTGAAAGAGCTAGTCATAAAAATGCTGGCTCTTTCATCACACGGCAGCCCGGCTCTTCCAAAACATATTCTCTCAAGAAACATAACCCCGAAAATTAATATGATATTAAGGATTTGCCTTCAAAACAAATATGGCATCAGAAGGCCTAACATATTTATAAGATTATTATATAATGATATTATTATTAACTTTGTAAATATAGACGTCAGAAAACAAATAAAATGAACGCAAAAACTTACTTTTTGACGATGGAATTTTCAATGCGTCGTATCAACGTCATTTATTTTCGTGGAACTGTCAAATGTTCGTGGGCGACATCTGACTAGTGTTACTGAATTAAAATAATAATACATCCATGATTCGTTCGGAAACTACCGCAAAAATGATAATGGCTCTTTCAAAACATGGCTCTTTCATGCTACTCTTCCCCTACTATATATTATAGTGTATATAATATATAGTATAAAAAATGTAATGATATTTTATATATTATCATTACAGAGCATTTACTTATTGCATTTATATCTCCGAGTTTCATGAATATTAGCATTAAAAATTGAAAATCCGTATCAGCCACAGAGCGCATGCGTCAATATGTTCTACGGTCATGATCAGCTATACTTATTTCGGACGCGCCAAGTACGTTCGTATTAAAAATGGAATATTGACAAAAAAATTTTTGACATATATAACTATTGATTGTTAACAATAGGCGATGATGAGGTTTCTTGGAAATGGCAATTAATAACACCTATCATTGATGTGTATTATGTTATAAATATATATAACTAATATAATTACATAGTAAGTGTATATATAATAATATAATATATAATATATAATACATAGTAAGTCCATAAATAATATATAATATATATACTATATAATGAATAACAAATATGTAATATATGACAAATAATATATAATATATATAATATATATAATAGGATGCTTTTTTTGATGCGACTATTTTTTTTTCCTTGCTTAAAAGACGGGATATCATTCTATACATGGAAAAAAAAATTCCCTCCAAAAATGAGCTCTTAATTTTAATATTTAGTACTCTCACCATCAATTTGAAATTTTCCCATTTGATTAACACGTAAATTTAGATTTTTTTTTCATTGATCTATGACTTCACGGCATTTTATGCTATTTACTTGGTTTCCAACAGAAATTGTACAGAAATGTACAATCTTTCATAGTGTTTATCACACAATTGTGTACAGTGAACTGCGCTACCAGTAAAAAATGTTTAATCCGATTCTTAATCGAATTTCATGGTTTTTTCGATTTTTCTCAAAAACTATCAACTTTGCAGCAAAAGTATATAAGACCTTTTCTCGGAGAAATCCAATTTTCTATAAAATGTTATTCCTAACAAAAACTGTAGAGCTGATAGTTTTCGAGAAAAATCCAATTAAACATGTGGAAATTCGTAATTTCCCTGTTTAATCTAGATTTTAGTGCTTTTTAATGACACTACAGCTGAAAAAAAATCATTCCAGTATTATGATTACAAAAGCAATTGTATGCAATAAATCAATCAATTTTTTCATCTCCAAATTCTTTTAATATTTTATAATAACACTCACAAATAATTTACTTAGGATTGAATCAATTGATAATTAGATTAAACGCACGACGAATAATTTTGCGATGGTTCTGGACAAGTTATAGCAAATATTGTCGTTGATATTCGTCGTTTGTTAGGCAACTATTAATTTTTCTAACAAAACTACACCTCTCTCGGCAGTATCGTTAAAAAATTTGTGTTTTCGTTGTTATGATGTATATTAAAACGTGGTTTGACGCTCCAAATGCCATAAAAGCGCCTAACAACGATTTGCAGCTTTTGAAAAATTTGATAAAATATAAACAAATTCACCCCAAAGCTGCTCAAGCTGCTCTGGAAAAATTGTGCAATCATTTTTGGTATTTACATAAACAACTTGCTGATTTAGCTCATTTCGATTCAACCGTTGCTCGTGAAGAAAAACTCCAAATAGTACATCATATGAAAAGAAAAAACACGATAATGACTAATGATGATAATAAACAAATAATAAATATTGTCGTTGATCGTCGTCGTTTGTTAGGTAACTTTTAAATTTTTCAATTGAAGCTACATCCTTTTTCGGCAGTATCGTGCAAAATTCTTAAACTACTAGAAGGATGAATACATTTTTGATAAGATGGATAAGATGATAGGATAGATCATTGTTACAGGAATCAATATCATTATCCAATAAATCGTATTGCAGTTATGTAGGGATAGGTAATGGTATCAGAGGGTAGATGGTTTTATTTTTTCATTTAGATAAAAAATATGTTATTATTTATTTATTCGATAAAAAATATTATTAAGCGAGAATACAAAAAAGTTACACAGTTAATAAAACTGAAAATAGTTACACATCTGTGAATATCTATCAATGCGCGTATGTGAGAACGGACCCGTCTTGTCCGCGCTCGACAACTCTTCAACTCTAACTACCCACACTGTCCAGATTTCAAAGTCTTCTGCCCTTTCCAAATCACCCCCGAATTCCTTACAAACATCCTCATCACACATGTTCACCAACCATTGCATCTTGGATGCAATAAATGAGACAATGGCATACACTATTCCTATGCAAAAAAAATAAAGTCTGGGACCACATGTTCTATTAGCCTCGCCGTTCGCTCACAATAGGCAAGAGGCCATATGGACTAAGGAAAGAGTTTATTTTTTTCCGCTGTAAATTATCACTTAAAATAAAATATGTTTCCAAGATAAAATAAAATAGAATGACATAAAATAAAATAAAATGAAATATAATACTAGAAAAGCCTAAGTTCTCGGAGCGATTCGTTTCGTCTCCTCCTTTATCCTACAGTTATGCTTAGAAAATCACTGATGTTTTTGTTGTCATCAAATTTAATTGGTCTGTTTTAACATTTAAACGTTTAATATGTGAATTTGTTTATATTTTATAATTTTTTCAAAAGCTGCAAATCGTTTTTCGGCGCTTTTCTGGTATTTGGAGCGTCAAACCACGTACATTTTAATATACATCATAACAACGAAAATACCAATTGCATTTTGCTTTTAGTAATTTATGATTTATTAACGATACTGCCGAGAGAGATGTAGCTTTGTTAGAAGAATTAATAGTTGCCTAAAAAATGACGAATATCAACGACAATATTTATTGTAACTTGTCCAGAACCATCGCAAAAATTATTCGTCGTGCGTTTAATCTAATCATCAATTGGTTCAATCCTAAGTAAATTATTTGTGAGTGTTATTATAAAATATTAAAAGAATTTGGAGATGAAAAAATTGATTGATTTATTGCATACAATTGATTTTGTAATCATAATACTGAAATGATTTTTTTTTAACTATAGTGTCATTAAAAAGCACTAAAATCTAGATTAAACAGGGAACTTTCAAATTTCCACATGTTTAATTGGATTTTTCTCGAAAACTATCAGCTCTACAGTTTTTGTTAGGAATAACATTTTATAGAGAATTGAATTTCTTACAAAAAAGGTCCTATATACTTTTGCTGCAAATTTGATAGTTTTCGAGAAAAATCGAAAAAACCATGAAATTCGAGCAAGAATCGGCTTAAACATTTTTCACTGGTAGCGCAGTTCACTGTATATATTTGTGTTATAGACACTATGAAAGATTGTACATTTCTGTTGGAAACCAATAAAATAGCATAAAATGCCCTGAAGTTATAGATCAATGAAGAAAAAAAATCAAAATTTACGTGTTAATCAAATGGGAAAATTTCAAATTGATGGTGAG
>JAQQBS010001423.1:3336868-3349978 GCA_030347275.1 Microctonus aethiopoides
TATTTTTTTCTTTAAACCAACTTTTCAATTGTTTAACATTTTCATGAGCACAATGGAAGCCCAGAAAATTCTCAAATGCATGATAATTACAATCAGAAGCATACACATTTTTTATTGATGGACATTTTTCAATATTAACAATTTTCTTCTGTGTAAATCCAATAATTTTTTTCTGTGTAAATCCAATAATATTGTGCAACCATTCTTTCTTCTCAACACCTTTGACATAGATATAATTCACATCCTTCATAATGATCTCAAGTATATCACGCAATTTGTTGTATGGTATATCACCATCATCCCAATGTATTCCATGGTAATTGCGTATAACCCAAGAATTAATTGCTTTATATTGTCTTGGTAAATCATCCCACTTGCATGGTGGTTTGAATAATATGCGTGTTCCATGATCATCTTTGTTATCAAGTTGTATCATTGCAAACTCTTTAACAATAAATTCATTGTTTCTCCATTTGAATCCTTGCATATCCACGATTACCTCCATTTGAATGTCGCGCGCGTACTTTGATGCTCTCTTGAGGACACTGAACATTATGATTGAATATTTTGATCATTTTATGCAATCATCCTCACCACTTTTTATTATAGTTGTGTGAATAAATATTATAGTTATTTATCAAACATTTTATTGAAATGTGTTCATAATATTTTTGCGTTGAAATAGACGCATGCGCATTGGTTGATCATGAATTCTATCGAAAATGTATGTAATACATGAGAATCAGCGATATTGTTTCCCATGTAAAAAAAAATATATGTCATACATGAAAATCAACCGTATTATTTCCCATGTAAAAAATTTATATGTCATACATGAGAATCAACCATATTGTTTCCCTTGTAAAAATTGATCTATCATGAATTCCATCGATAATACGTAGTACTATAGTATAACATATTATTTCCGATCGGTAACGTCACATAAAACCGACCATGGGAAATATAGAACTCTAACTTACCGACTGTTGTGAAATATGGCGCGCTATTGTACGAAATTTGAATTATTACTCAGAATATAGCCTATAACACTGCTAATGTTAATTCAAGTTTAAGTCTGTTTGAGTGAAATCAGGATGATGAATGTTTTTCAGGTATTAAAGAACTGTACACCCACTGGTAATTTTAATGTCACATATATTAAATTAATCACACACTATTATACACGTTTTAAAATATATTAGATGTCTAGTGAGCGAAGTTATGTGTAGATTGTGGTGGCGTCAAAATAAATGTCGAGATTGTAGTTAAGTTTGATCAGTAATTAATCACGGGTCTTAAGGCCGCAATTATTAAACTTTATGTGAACTCAGTAATTGAAATGATTGACTTGTTGTAACAAATGATCAGTGAGGCTGAAATACCGGCACAATGGCGTGCGACTCGTGGGTCGTAAATCCACTAAAACCGCGTAAACCACTGCTTGTATTTCGTCAGTTATATTCACGAGTCGTCAATAAGTGTAGTCAGCAATGTAATGAACAGTTGTTATCACAAAAAGAATAGTAGACACAACGATATACTCAATTGAATTTCTCTAAGATTGCCGAAACAATTAGCGCGGAGACAGTCAACGAGACGACAGGCGTAGTGATACTAAATTGCATGCCGCACCAGTTGCATGCATGCAGTCCCAAAAAAGGGAGCACAATTGTGGCCGTCATTTAGTCAAAGATGGCGCCAGCATTAATGATCGTTTCCAGAGGTGTCATTCTCAAACAAAGTCAATAACGGTTTTCAGAACAATCATTAATCGTTTTGAATTATAATTATAGTTGTATCGAGAACTCAGTTTATAATTAATAAACATAATTTAAGTGGTTTAAATCTCATCAAAGACAATCATAATCATCATACAACATTGTAATTCATCAGTTCATGTGTTTAATTAATAAATCAATCAATAAGTGTTTCAAATAAAATTATAATCATCTCTAATTCACTTTATAACATCCTGACGTTTCAGCTACGCATAGTAGCGGCAGGCAACGATCCTCTACCAAAATAAAATAATATTTCTGTTTTAAAAACAACGTCCAACAACACCTATGACGTAACGGAAAAATGGTGGCAACGGTGGGATCGCTTGCCTGAAGTGTAAAGTGCATTGAGAACAATTAAATAGTGAGACAACATAAAATCAAAGAACAGTTAAATCAAGTGAAAATCAATAATATCAACTCGAAACACACGAATCACCGAAGAGAGAAAACAGATAAATTAATTAAAATTCATGAAATAGAAATTTATAAAAGAAAACACGACAATCTAAAAGCACATAAATTAAAAAAAAAAAAATAATAATAAAGAAGAGTAACTCAGTAGAAACATCTGAAGCTAGAAACGCAAACATCAGCAAAAGTAGCCGACACCAACAACTCACACCTGGCAGAGAAAAGCAGTCAACGTCATCGGAGCCTTGCCTTACACGACCTTGCAGAGACTGACACTTCATACAACATCATCAGCAAATTCTTCATTAGCTTTATATAAGTTTACATTCTTGTGAGTCACAAAAAATTCTCTTTACTTTCATCTAATTTTCCTCCTACCCTATTTTTTTATTATTCCATACATTTCTCTAATTTTATTACACTACATACAACTCCATTATTTTTTTTTTTTTTTTTGAAATTCCGAAATTTAATTTTATCAAAGGAAATTGTTATATAAAAAATTAAAAATGACTGATCGCGATAATACTTTTGAACAACCGTCAGCCGGCGCTGATAACGATAATAATCAATCAATGGGGATTCCTCCTACAATTACACTTGGAGATGTAGTCGAACTAATGCGTATACAGAGCCTAGACACGATGAAGTTTCGAGAAAAAATAGACGCACAGTCAAGAAATTTGTCATTTCCGAGAACAAGTAGAGACACAATTCGCAACCGAACGGGATAAAATCAACCACCCTAGACGACGACATAACTCCACATCTTCACTATCCTCACACGATTCAGACCATGATATTTTACGCGCAAACAGTCGTTCACAACATGTCCCAATACCTGCCCCAATAATACCTACACCAGTTCCACAAAATCTAACATCAATTCCACGACCACCATCACCCAACGTACATATCCCGACACCCGTTCCACAAACACAAATGATAATACATAATACAAACTATCCTTCTACTACAACTAGTTTCAGCTCACCACCCAATATAATTCGACATAACACACCTTCACTAAGTCCAAAAGATTATATACATTCCATTCCATACTTTGATGGCACTCCTATGTGCTATGATGCAAGCGAACTCATAATACACTGCGAAAACGCATTATCATATATACCACAATACAAAGTATACGAAATTTTGGCTCTATTAACCGGCAGACTAAAAGGCGAAGCACTACGACGCACATACAAAGCATAATTACATACAGTACAGGACCTAATAAATTTCCTCAAAGAAAATTTCGATAAACCTAAAACATATTTTAGTCTCAGAAATCAAATCCTTAAATTAGAACAAGGAACATATGAATCTATGGGTACATATATTGCACGTGCACAAGAGCTATTATCTGACTGTACTGAGTGTTTATTGACATCAAACGTACCAAATGAAGGATCAGCAAGACAGACTTTAAATGATGACATAACTAACGGTTTTCTTCATGGAACATTGAAAAAATATTTAAGACTTTTTACCACGAAAAATTTCCCAGACTTCGCGGCAACTTGCGCCGAAGCTCGTAGAGCAGAAGGAGAATTGGCAGAACATCCACCATGACATAGATATGATGAGACAAGACTGTTTCTTATTACAAACCATGAACTCTGTTGAAGCAAACAATAACATTAACAACAATTAGAGACCCATTTGCACCTTTCGTCAGGAACCAGGCCACACAATTGACATTTGCTTTAAACGCACAGCCCAGACCAATAATCGAAATTTCTCATTACAACAAAATTCAAATGTTAGACACTATAATAACTCTAATATTCAAGAATGCAATTATTGTCAAAAACCTGGACACACACTTGACATTTGTTTTAAACGCAAAGCTCAAGAAAACACACAAAACACAATTTACCAACAAAATTTAAATACACTAAACCCTGACGATTTTAATGTTAAAACTTGTCACTATTGCAAAAAACTCGGACATTTGATTAAAGATTGTCGTAGAAGAATTTATAACAGTAGCATACAAGTCACTGACGGCTTTACAAATTCAAATAATCAGCAGTATCCGGGAAACGCGAGTGCGCCCTGACTGTCTGGCGCGACAACGGGGTTGAATTACAGGGCGCCAACTCAAACTTATGCAAATACACAAACGAATACACAAGAAACTACATTCCAGAACCAGACATACTGAACACTAAAGAAGTACGAATTCCAAGCGCTGAATGTAAAATTGCAAACACAACTTCTTATTTTTCGCCATCAATTTGTATGAAAAATAACAGAATAAAAAACGATCAAGCCTGTTTTCTCAGACACAGGATCTCAACTAAATCTTATCAAAATTAATCAACTAAAAAATACATTTGATATAGACAAAAACATTAAATACCGACAAACCAATGACATTGGGAAAAATTGATCTAATAATAAACAATACAATTAACGAATTTCATATAATACCAGCAGAATTTCCATTAAATTACTCAGGAATAATTGGTACGGAATTCATGCAGAAAAATAACGCTAAAATTGATTATGAGAATAAATTAATAACTGCTAACAATTTTGTTTATCCATTTCATCATACGGAACGCATTTTACTACCAGCAAGACAGAAAGCATTAATAATAATTCAACTATTAGACAATAGACTGAACGAAGGTTACATCGATCAAATAGACATGCCACACGGAATTTACGCAGGAAAATTAGTAGTCATAAATGAGAACGGTAAAGCTTACATTTTCGCCATTAACACACGTGAAGACGAAATAACAATTGATGTTCCGGTCGTCCCACTATATTCATTTGAAATAAGTGACAAAGAAAACGGAAATGAAAATAAAAATGTAGAATCATCAACAATAAATGCAAAGAACCGCATAGAAAAAGTTATTAATACATTAGACCTTGACCATTTAAATGACGAAGAACGCTGCGCTGTACACAATTTAATCACAGAATATGCTGACTTATTTTATCTTCCTGGTGAACCTCTACGTTCAACAAATGCTATAACACACCGAATCATTACCATTGACGACGTACCTACTAATACAAAACAATACCGTTATCCGTCGACACAAAAAGAAGAAATAGAAAAACAAATAGAAAATTTATTAAAAATGGAAATTATTCAACCCTCAGCATCTCCATACAATTCACCTTTATGGATAGTACCGAAAAAACCAGACGCGAAAGGAAATAAAAAATGGCGACTAGTTATAGACTATCGTAAAATAAACGACAAAACAGTTGGCCACGCATATCCACTTCCACTGATTAACGGCATTCTCGATCAGTTAGGCGGCGCAAAATACTTTTCTATCTTTGACCTTGTTTCAGGCTTCCATCAAATAGATATGAATGAAAATGATAAAGAAAAGACAGCTTTCACTACACCACACGGCCATTACGAATTTAATAGAATGCCATTTGGTCTCAAAAACGCAGCTGCAACATTTCAAAGATTAATGGATTTGGTATTACGCGGATTACAGGGCAATGAATTATTCGTATATTTAGATGATATTGTTATTTACGCTCGATCAATGGAAGAACACAATACAAAATTTATTAAACTCGCAAATAGATTAAGAAAAGCAAATTTAAGTCTTCAAACTGAAAAATGTCAATTTTAAAGAAGTTTGAAGAAGTTTAACAGAAGTTAAATATCTCGGACACATTATCGGTAAAGATGGCGTGAAACCCGATCCTGGAAAATTAAAATCAGTAAAAGAATTTCCAATTCCAAAAACACAGAAAAACGTCAAAGAATTTTTGGGTTTTGCAGGATATTACCGGCGTTTTATTAAAGATTTTGCCGACATCACCAAACCACTCTCAGATTTTAGTCCATTGAAATGTTACATTATTTTGTCTCCGTGGGACATGGCGGTCTGCACTAAATTTTTTTTTTTTTTATGTGAAGGGGGGGTTAATGCAAAGTTAAATCCAAGTTCGAGGAGTCGCCACCCTTATATTTTGGCAGCCATTTTGAAAAAAAGGGTGAAAATGTTTTTTTGTTATATCGGCCAAACTACTCATCGCACAAAAAATTTGTACAAACACTTTTTGTAGCAAATTAAATTCTCTACAACTTTATTTCTGTAGCTTTTTGTCGTAAAATCGAAAACAAAGGAGTTATTAAAGAAAATAGATAAAAATTTGAGGACAATTTCTCTTTTTTTTGTTATAACTTTTTTACTGGTCGTTTTACAAAAAAATAACATCAGAGCACTTTTAAAGAGGAGACGTTCGTGGGCTGCTGTTCAGTAAATTAATTAGAGGATACACGGTAAATGCAGGCAGAACAATGAAAGTCGCCGACGGTTTAGAAACGGCACTAATGGGTTGTGCTATACTTAAATTAGAAGCGAATAAGGAAGATTGTGTCCTTCCTGTGCGGATTTGTGATACGTTGTCATATGATGTAGTGTTAGGGATGGATTTCATTACTGCTATGGGTATCGAACTCAAGGGGAATAACTCCACTTGGAAAGGGGGAAGAATTAGTATAGGAACTCAAGCAAATATAGTCCATGCCCAGCCAGTTAGAATTGATGAATCGTTAATGCTGGCAGAAGATAATCCGGAGACCGTACCAACCCGTATCGTACATATTTCCCCAGAAGTAGCTGATCGTATGCGCGCTACATTTGCGAAATTGATCCCTCCGGAGCCCAAAATCCTTAGAATCACCCCGTATTTAAAGCACAATATTGACAGGGACATCCCCTCATCCGGCAAGGCACACGTAGATATACTCCTCACATTTTGAAAATCGCACAGAAAGAAGTGAATAAAACGCTGGCAGAGGGTATTATTGAACCATCCCAGAGCCCATGGTGCAGCTGGCCGGTCCTGCATAGAAAACCAAACGGGAAATACAGGTTTTGTATTGACTTTCGAAAGGTTAACGAAGTCACAAAGCACGATTCCGTTCCTATGCAAAACCTTGATGAGCTGTTGGATCAGTTGCAAGGAGCCGTTTACATATCAAAGTTAGATTTGTCAAACGCCTTCTTCCACATCGAGCTCGAGGAAAGCTGCAGAGAAATTACAGCTTTTGCAGTCCCAGAAAAAGGTCTTTACCAATTCAAGCGTATGGCATACGGTCTGAGAAACGGTCCGGCTTCATTCCAACGACTCACCGATAAAATGATCCCTCCGGATTGGTCACCATACGTGCGAAAGTATGTTGACGATTTCATAATTTTTACGCGTACGTTGGACGAACACGTAACGTGAGTTAATCGTGTGATAGAAAGATTAAATGAAGCCAATCTCACAATAAACGCGGAGAAAAGTGAATTTCTATGTGATCAAGTAACTTTTCTCGGTTATAAGATCGATCGACACGGTTTATCGCCCGATAGAGAGAGGATAGGCCCCATTTTAGATTACCCCGCCCCTACGGATGTAAAAGGCATTCAAAGATTTCTAGGCGCTGCTGGGTGGTACGCGAGATTCCTACCATCGTTGTCCGAGGACAAAATTCCATGACTAAAATTGGTAAAAAAGGGAGTAACTTGGGAATGGGGTCCAGAACAACAAGCGGCGTTTGAAAAAATCAAAAAATCTCTTACGGAGGCCCCTGTTTTAGCCCGTCCGGATTTTACCAAACCATTCACCTTACAAACAGATGCCAGTGATTGGGCACTAGGCGCGGTATTGACCGAAGCTGGCGAGTTCGGTTCAGACACGGAGAACAAAACATCGAGCATCGGCAGTGAACACCCAATCTGCAACCACGGAAGATACTTGGTATAAGAAAAGAAATAATGAGGTCAAAGAATATCTGGAAAAATACCCCGATTGGAAGATAGAAGATGATCAACTATATCACTGCTGCCCTAATATGCAGATAGATCCTACTCTTCCGGATTTCGATCAGTGGAAACTAGTATTGCCCGGCGAAGCAAGAAAGAAAGTGATGGAAGATGCTCACCGTTTGCCACAATTCGGACATTACGGCATAGATAAGACTTATCATCGTGTTGCACAAGAATATTATTGGCCCGGGTTTTATCAAGACGTAGTGACTCTCGTGAGACAATGCCCAGAATGCCAGCAAGTTAAACCAAGTCAGCGCGGTCCCATGGGATTGATGAGAGAACGTACAGTAGAAGGCCCATGGTCCATCGTGGCGGCTGACATTATGGGACCTTTTCCGCCCAGCAAGGCTCAAAAGAAATACCTTATAGTTTTTCAAGATTATTTTACTAAATATGTCAAGATGAAAGCCCTAATAAAATCCGACGCCAAGTCAATTTGGAAAGCAACAGAGGAATTAATCGTGAATAGATGGGGTAAACCGCAATTCTTTTTAACGGACCACGGACAGAATTCGTGGGAAAAAATTTGGTCGATCGTTTAAAAGAGTCTGGTATTAAGCACATTACTTCCCCCCCCCCCATATCACCCCCAATCTAATCCGGTAGAAAGAGTTAATAGAACCCTCCGGCCCATGTTGGGCATTTATATTCAAGAAAGTCATCGCGATTGGGACAAGTATTTGAACGAGGGGAGCCCGTGTTGCCCGTTCCTGGAAGAGAGAGAAGAGGAAGAGGAACGGTTGGAGCGGGAGAGAACCAGGGAGAGAGTCCTGCGCGAAGTAAGAGAGAAGACGGAGAAAAGGATAAGAGAGTTGGAAGAGAAAGAAGTGGAACGCGAATTTGAGGAAGAGGGAAGCAATAGAGAGAAAGGCAAAGGAAGTAGAAGAAAGAAAGAAAAGGACTTCTCCGACAACCCCTACGGGACCACCCCCCACTCCGGTAACCACCAACCCCCCATCGCCAATCCCATCCACCTCAGCATTCCCAGCTCCCATTCGCGCCATCCCCCAAACAAACTAGCCCCGTATGCCCTACGCTCCCAAAACCGTCCCATCAACCCGATCCCCAACCAAAACATCCGGCCCACAGCCTCAAACCCAAGTAACCCTTCCCACAGCCCCCCTCAACTTAGACGAAGACGCGGAAGAATGAATCGCTAACAGAGTTGCCGAGATCCTATCGCAAAGAATTATAAACCAACCCCCCAGTCCCATCTATTCGGCTATAACACGACTTCCGGCAGTCCCTCCCCCACCCCAACCGATAAGAATGAGACGCCGTTTTCCGGAATCAATTGTCCAAACCCCTACCGTCCAACACCCATCCCAACCCGCTAGACCCAGAGCCCGATTCCCCGAGTTAATCAACGTCTTCAGAAATCATTCCCTTACCGCAAACAATAATAGCCCATCCCCTCGCCCCCTAATGTCCCTAATAATTCCTGAACCCGCGAATGTCCTACCCCCTACCGATCCGGAAGACAATGGAAAGAGACCCCGCCTTGGACCACGACCCACTATCGTGCCAGGCCTACAGAGAGTCGGACGAGACAGTTGCTGGAGATGTGGAAACCTCGGACATTCTCATCGAGTGTGTAACGCGCCAAAAAGATGGCGTTATTGTTACGTTTGTGGATGGAAGGATGTAGACGTGTCCCCAGTGTAAAGAGGCGTGGAAAAGGATCCAACACCCAGAATAATTAATGCACCTTCTGTGCCAAAGAATTAATCCCCCCCCCCCCCTGAAAAAGAAAATAAAAGACTGTCCTACGGAAATATTGAATTTACGGCAACAATTCCCAAAAAACCAAAACAGTCTTCAATCGTTATTAAAATTAGTCGATATTAAATTGCAGTATTATTGTTGAAGTCATTTGTTTCTTCATTGTTACCTCATCGACATGTGATAATAGTAAACTTACGAGACTGACTACCATACAAATGAACAAATTAATTATAGAATAGAGTAGAGTCAAGTATGTTAATGGGTTGAACCAACTATGATAATTACGATTGTGTGGAAGGATGAGTGAGCGCTGAGGTCGACGGAGCATATATCCGTTGAGGATATATGTTCAGTATAGGTGGGGTCATGTGATGTGGTGGCTTACCACCCATCACTTGATCAATATTTTTGGTTATATTTTATGATGAATCTCGTTGCGCTGTGGAAAGATAAATATAGAAAATTAATGTAACGGATAAATGAGAATAAATTGTAAGAACAGATGTAGAAAATACCAAATGAGCCTCACCAAAGTATGCCGAGACAACATAGATAGATAGATAATAATTTATTATGCCCTATCATTTGCTATGGGGCAAGAATACAAATAGTATAATGAATACATAAGAAATTATATAGTGAAAAAAAGATGAAAATCATATAAAAGAAAAAAAAGAAAAATTACAGTATGATTACAGTTTTGAACGCAAAGTGGTGTGAAAATATTAAAGAACCAGTTGCAATTTATAGCTCTGCAGATAAATTAAGAATAAAATTCAGATTGTAGCAAGTATTTATAAAGCTTGTGTTTAAATATATGAATAGTCGTCGAGATAGCAATGTCAGTTGGTAGGGAGTGCCAGAAGTAGCAACCTGCCAGGTGATACGATTTTCTGTATAACTCAGTCCTATGTAACGGTATATGAAACGTCTCATTAATTTGAAGTCTTGATGACAGACGACCAATCGCTTGTTTCCTTACAAAAATTTCATTTAAATAATCTGGAACACAATCATGAAGAGTATTGAATAACATCACTCCCATAAAATACCTTCGTCTATTGCTCACGCTGAGCCACTTAAGTTGATGTCTGAACGGTGTGATATGCTCATCTCGTCTCAGATTGTAGATGAATCGGATGGCACAGTTAATAAGTTTTTGTACTTTACATAAGGATACAAGCCCAGCGGATAAGCAGTGACAAATATAAACAATCCAATAGTCAATCAAATGGAGAAAAGCAGCAGTCATGAGTGTCAATTATATTTATCCGGATCCAAAAGTAATAGTCCAATTAATGATTCAGCAGCCGATGTCACAAGAAAGTAATGATGAACAACAACACAATAATGTTTATTGCAAATACCCAGCATGGGTTAACCTCAATTCGATCGAAATATCAACAATCGATGTAAGAGGTATGGCGGCGACTGAAGAGAGGTGGCGCTTGAGTCTTAAAGCGACCATCTTGGTTATTTGAAATGCACCAATGACAGAGCAGAATATGGAAACAAGATGGCTGACTTTGGCGGTAATATTAAATATCAATTTGCCGACAAATTAAATATTAACGATTATTTCGCCATTTGAATTGGACCAATGATAATTAATCATTATTAATAAATTATTACGGATATGGATTTGACTCAATTTTGACATAAAACGACTACTACGGTAATGCTGGGAAGGAGAAGACGACGGATGAAGCCATTTTGGACGGCACTTCCACGGAGACCTCGAGAGTGAGAGTAGCGTGTATGTGCGTATATGCGTAAAATAGAATTGTATTAAAAAGTATTATTAATTAAGATTTTAAAAAATCCCATTTACCGTGTATAATTCAAAGCGTGACCGACCAAATATAATTTTGCGTCGGCACGTGGCCAATCACCATTGTTGGTAGTTGTTACCGTATCCACACTGCAGCGTGATTATTGAGTATTGTTAAGTATAGAAATAAGAGTAATTAATGGTTAATGATAGTAATTTGGCGAGAATTAAGAGAAATAATTTGTCGTCGTTTGAGTATAAAAATTTAATATTGTACCGTCGTTGACCCGTCATAAATCACGACCAAATATCAAAAGAGTAATTTATATAATTATTATTCCAAGAAAAACAGTAATTATTATTATTTGTCGAGCAGTTAAAATCGTTATTATTTTATTATTTTCAGTTCGTATTAATATTATTTTGTATTTTCAACTGTCATTATTTTCTTATAGGGATTTTGCATTATTATGAATATAATAAACGTTATTATTATTGATTGTTGAAATTATATATTGCTGAACGTTATTATTTTTGTGTTCTGTTAAGAAAGATTTCCCCGATAATCTTTAGCCATTTTCAGGCAATGGGGGTGGTATCCCTTCAAAAAAGGTAACGTTGGAGGTGTCCAAATTCAGGGACAAATTTGGCGCTTTCACAACCTACATTGCTCAATTATGTTTAGACAGCGTAATTTCCATTGCGTTAAAAAAATAATGAAATTAATTCAACGTAAGTCATCAATATGAATAAAATAAACAAATAAACGATTCATATATTGTACTGAAGCGACACTGGAGAAATCCAACTTTATCTACATCGGCAGTTATACTTTTCTTTAATGCTACATGAAACGCATGCATTTCTAAAACTGACAGGTCAATGTTCGTATATTTATCTGTCAAAAATTTTTTTACCAACAACCATAATTTATATTTACAATTAAAATAACTTCTATAAAGTAAATAACTAATGGATTGATAATTTGGATATTAATTTCGGCGATCTATAATTCAATCTGATACAGCAGAATTGGTTATATTATGTATAAAAAATGATCTCTTTAAGCATATATCATTAATAATAAATTTTTCATTATTTGCTGTTTAAAAAGGGTGTTTCTCTATTTATAATGTTTATTAATATATGCACGACTTTATTACCTTGTGAGAATAATGTTAAATATATTTATTATCATAAAATTTGCAGACAATTAATCATAGAAGAGGCTTAAACGAGTAGAAAGCTAGGTAAGTATACATATTATTATTGTATTTTTTTTTAAAAGCTTTTGTGCGCCTTATAAAATCGGCTGCGTTGCGTCATATAAAATCGGCTGCTGTGCGCCACATAAAATCGGCTGCTGTGCGCCTCGAAAAATTGGCTGCATGGCGCCCCATAAAATAGGCTGCTGTGCGCCATAATTCAACTTTAATTTGGAATTAAATACATATTGTGATGTGGTGGCTTGCCACACATCATTATTATTATTATTTCATTTGTTATTTTATTGCGCTGTGGAAAAATAAAAATATGTATTATTAATAAGATGTATGAATGAGAATTGTAAGAGTGAATGTAAAAATATACCAAGGGAGCCTTA
>JAQQBS010001423.1:3395735-3409602 GCA_030347275.1 Microctonus aethiopoides
GTAACAACAATAAGAACGTCTAGTCAAAATTTCAAAAAAATTCATTGGAGGGTTCTATCTCTACCGAACGTCCTTAAGCTCACCCTTCAGAAAATTGAATAAATGATACCATATGTAAAAGTCTCAGACATACAAAAAATTCAATTGCTCAATTATATAGCTAAAGATCCATCCATTGCAATGAATTTTCGTATATGGGAATTATATGAATATCCATTGCTTCCAACATCTACAAAAAACGTTTGGGTTGTTAAAACTACAACACAATTGGAAAAACCACGCTATATCATACTAGGATTTCAAACTGCTAGAAAAAATAATGTAAGGAAAAATGTCAGTCATTTTGATCATTGCAAATTGAGAGATGTAAAAGTATTTCTTAATTCACAATTTTATCCTTATGGAAATTTGAATTTAGATTTTAATAAAATTCAATATTCTATATTTTATGAAATGTGTACAAATTTTCAATCATTATACTATGGTGAAGAATCAAATCCAATGTTAACAAAAGCTAAATTTATAACACATGCAAAACTTGTAGTGATTGATTGTTCAAAACAGAATGAAAATTTAAAGTCAGGACCAGTAGATGTACGAATTGAAATTGAATCTGCTGATGAATTTCCTGCTCAAACCTCAGCTTATTGTTTGATGTTGCATGATCGTATTGTTGAATATAAACCTATTAGTGGAGTTGTAGGAAATTAGTTTAAGAAAAAAAATTTATGTACTTTGTGTAGCTAGCAGCTTTGAGAAGTTGAATGAAGAATTTAGTTAATGATAGAATAATGTAAAACATGTAACGAAAATATTCTGTATATGTCATAAAAAATAAAAAAAGTTATAACTTATTCATCAAGTATCTTATTCTTTTTAACATGTCTAACTAAAAAATATAGAAATATATCTAACTATGTAATAAAGGATTGGTGATCATTTAAAAAAAAATGATTAAATTTTTTGAAAAAAATATAAAAAAAAAAATGAAATTTCAACTTTTAATTTTTAAATGAAAATTTGTATATTTTTTTATTTCATCGTTAGGCATGATCAATGAAGCATACATCTCGAATTCATAAAAATAATACATATTCTCGTTTCATTTCTGAAAATTGAAATGGATTTTTTTCTCTTAATTGGATGATGTTTGTCGAGTTAAAAAAATTTTCCTATCAACGAAGTCATAAGGTCAGCTGAATGTTTTGAAACAAACTTCAATGTGACTGAAATGAAAAATATTGAACAGAATTTGAAGAAAACATTATTGTGATGAATGGAGAGTTTAATACTTTTTTTATCATCAAGAATTATGAAATATCTGCTGAAAGAACAACATTGTTGGTTAATGTGAATTCATTAATGACATTTGAGAAGTAAATTGTATGTTAATTTTATTTGTAAATGAAAACAAATTTATCGTTTGCTAATATAATATTACATTCAATTCTTTATTTTTTGTTTATCATAATTATATGTATTTTTAGGATAAGTTTATTACATTTTGAAAAATATTAAAAAATGACGAAATGTTATTACAAATTTATTATTATTATTATTATTCTAAAACATATTTATTATAAAAAAGTTACTTTATTTTAATTTTTTTCGGCATCGTTATCATTTTAAATATATATGTATGGGGCATTCCATGTCAAGTCATCCTACCAATGACCTTTGCATCTCCGATTTCGCTGAAACTTGGGCATTTTTTTCTACCCATCGAAATAGGGTGAGGTAATTTTTTTCAAATTTTTTTATCGAGCCGTTCAAAAGATAAATTTTTGAAAATTTTTGGGGTTTTTAATGTTCAAATGGCCATAACTTGGCCTCGAATTGTCCGATTTGAGTCTTTTTTTTTTTCAAAATTTTTGTTTTTTAATGAACTTTCTGGTGGACGTTGATCGTTTTCGATTCTGATTCTTCTGAACCAATATATTTTTCTCAAATTATCAATAACGAGAAATGCTGCGATGCTATTTTTAATTGTGGTGAATCCTTCATAATTCAAATGCATATCCGCATAGAATTCCATCTCGTAGTATAAATCTTCAATTATCTTTTCATATGTATCTTTATCACATAACCATTCACATGGTATGTAGTGTTACGTCCCAGTTGGAGTTGGACGTATACAAAAATATTTTATTTTTATATTTAAGGTAGGGGATCGTCGTTGCCGCTACTATGCGTAGCTGAGGTGCAACGAGGAGATGGTATAGGTTAAATAGAGATCTATATTAGAATGAGTTTGGAAACACAATTACATTTAATTTGGTATTTATTGAATAAGATGAACTGATTATTTATGGTTATAATATTCGTTGATTAATCAACTAATTGAGTCTTGAACAGTTTTTATTGAATTCACTTCGTTCACTATATTACACTTATGATTTCACTCTTACAATTTTGCTTATAACTTAAATTAACTTGACGAAAGTAGTAGGTAAGCTTTTAAGCTTACTAATTATTGATATTTGTGATTTTCGCGATTATTGATTTTATTCCGATGATTTATTACGGGACTTAGTTCATGGATTTGGAGTCGTTTTGTCAAATTAGGTGTTGACTGATTGAAGTGAAGATCAAAACTAACTTGTAAATAGTAGTTATAAAAAAGTATGGAAAGATTCATAATGCGAGTTGATGCGTCTCCACGATGAGACGCTTGCTCAGCGTTTTGAGGTATCGTGCGATGCCGTGAAAAAGAAGACGAAATGCTGAGCGCGGTCTTAAGTTTCCCCAGTGGGAAGATGCGTAGAAAAGTTTCTCACAGAGAGTAAAAAATATTAAATTATTAGCTATTGAGAGATAATTATAATCATAATACAATAACATTATTGATAACATATTCCGAGCTGCGATCACAGAGTGACGGCTAATAAATGAAAGATTTGAATTTTTGGAAGGAAGGAGTGAGAAGGTCACGTGGGACCTAACAGTAGATATGATATTTTATAAATGCCATTGTTCCTGCAAATATAAAAAGAAAGAATTTTTTTTTTAAATGAAAAAAAAATATATTTACATTAGGTTAGAAATATTTTTTTTATGTTAATTAATAAATTTTCAAAAAAAAAAAAAAATAATAACTTATATACTTACATATAATTTTCTTACACAATTTTATAACTTTAGTACTTATTCAATTAAAATTTATTTAATGGTTTTGATGAATTGTTTTTTCAGAGTTTGTAAATAATTTTTTTCACAGTTTGTAAATAGTTTTTATTAATGTTTTTATTAATTTATCTCTTAAATTATTCAATTTATCGCTTTAATTAGGTTATGTACTTTTTTGTTCTGTTCTTAATGTTTTTTTATATTTTCTTTTCAATGTTTTATAATTGCGTGTTACTTGAATTTTGTTGACTATAATGAAAAAGCCTCATCCTTTGTCTTGAAGAAAATGATTGACGTTATCGGGGTGGGGAGGTCATCAAAGGATCCATATCCAATAAGAATTGGGCATTATAGGGGATGATGCGCGCTCATCCTGTAACGTCTTCAATATATAGATATATTTCATAGTGGTGCTACTGATTCCTTTTTTATTTATATTTGAATGAAGTGGCGCGTGCCATAACAATGCTACCTGTGAACCTTTTTCACACCCGTTAGTGCATAATGAAAATTAGCAATTTAAGGGATAATATGAGGATAATTATAATGAGGTTTAAAATAAATTGTAATATATATTTTTTTGGTTAATATTTATTTTATTTACAAATTTATAATAAATTTCACTTGTCAAAAAAATATTTCTTCTAATAAATTTTCTTCTGTGTAAATCCAATAATATTGTGCAACCATTCTTTCTTCTCAACACCTTTGACATAGATGTAATTCACACCTTTCATGATGATCTCTAGTATATCACGCAATTTGTCGTATGGCATATCACCATCCTCCTAATATACTCCATGATAATTGCGTATAACCCAAGAATTTGTTGCTTTATATTGTCTTGGTAAATCATCCCACTTGCATGGTGGTTTGAATAGTATACGTGTTCCATGATCATCTTTGTTATCAAGCTGTATCATTGCAAACTCTTTGACAATAAAATCATTGTTTCTCCATTTGAATCCTTGCATATCCACTAATACCTCCATTTCAATGTTGCGCGCGTACCTTGATGTTCTCTTGATTGTACTGAACACTATATTTGAATATTCTATTCATTTTATATAATCATCCCCACCACTTTTGATTGATTAATATAATTGTGAAATTATTGGATGAAAAATATTATAATTATTCAACAAACATTTTTTGAAACGTCTTCATAATATTTTTTTTTGCGCTAAAATAGACGCATGCGCATTAGTGGATCATTAATTCTGTCGATGATATATGTAGTACATGGGGAATCGGCTATATTGTTTCCGTGTAAAAAATTTTCTATATGTTATACTATAGTACATGAGAATCAACCATAATGTTTCCCATGTAAAAATTGATCGATCATGAATTTCGTTGATAATACACAGTACTATGGTATGACATATTGTTTTCAGGCGGTGAGAAAATTTGAAATACATCATACTATAGTACAAGGAGTCAGCAATATTATTTTTGGTCAGGTGTGAAATACGGCGCGAAAATTTAAATTTGTATCCAGAACATAGCCTATATCACTATTATTGATCATTTGAATCCATCTATTTGTTTGTAAATTTTTACATATAATATGCCATCCTTCAGAGGTTATACATATATATATTGCATCTGCCAACAGATGAGTTGGAGATGTTAAATAAATGTTAAAATTTCGGTAAGATACGCTGGAGACCCTGAATTCCACCTACATTTATTGCTTGAGATGTTGGAAGTGCAAAAGAATGGTAAAATCACGATCAGGAGGAGTTAAACATGTAAAAGTATAGTTAAATCCAGGTTGGATATGTTATAAGTGGTAAAATTTCGACTCGGGTTTTCTGAGACTTTGGCAATTGAAAGTAACTATGGACAAATTTTTTCTGTCATTCATGAAATCAAGAATCGTTCTTCCTATTTTATTCACTTCAAACGTAGAGTTATTAATATATTGAACAAAATATTAATTTATAAAATTGTTCGATAACGAAATGAAATCACGAAATAATCAAGAAATCACCGTTCGCGTAACGCTAGCAAACTCACAAACGTACTACTGACTGAGATATATATATATTTCATGCACTATGAGAGGAAGAGAGAAAGAAAATGTGTGCGCGCACTGTTCTCTCTTGCGCCTACAGGAACATACAAAACACAACCCTCTCTATTTCTATCTTCGCTAACTTATATCTTCCTCTCACTTTACGTTTGCGACGCCCAATCACACTTTTCGGAACGCTCTCGCCATGCATTTATCAGCTTTCTCCCCAAGTCAAGCGCGCGGATAGAAGTTTTACTTCAAAAAAATAAATAACAGTACGCGACTCGAACCCAGTCCCAATCGAATCCGTAGTCCACCGACTGCTGGGTGGGGGAACTGGTGAGTTCCACCACCACACCGGGACATATTGCATTGGGATATTATTTTAATACTCTTTTAATACTTGTTTAATATTATCATAGTGTAGTTTATTTGTAAAATTAAAAAAAAAAAAAAATTTTCTTCATTTACTCTGGCTTACTGCATATTGGGGCCTGAATTTATTTAACATTGATAAATATTGAAATGAGAAAAAAAACAAGCACGAGACTTGAACTCGCGTACTTGTGACAGAGTTGAAAGCAATTTACCAATACGCCATTGAAACGATGATTCAAAATTTTCAAATGTAATATTTAAGCATCGTGCGTACTTGTTTTCGTATTATTATTGAGCTGGGATATTGTTTGAATACTGTTTTAATACTTGTTTAATATTATAACAGTGAAGCTTATTTATGAAATTTAATAAAAAAAATTTTTCTTCATTTACTCTAGCTTACTTCATATTAGGGCCTGAAATCATATTTTACGCTCAAAACTCATTACAAGGGAGCAATTTATCTATTCAAATAATCTTCGTCCGCATTCGGAGAGAGAGACAAGTATAGTAGAGATATCGTTCTGAATCCTAGCTCTCGGTGCCGCCAGCTGGAACAAAGCTGAAGCACCGCCGCTCGTTCTTGCGTACCTCTCAGGGTACTCCTTCCTGCGCCCGTGGCACCGACAGTTAGCACGAAACTGAGGTGTCCTCTCTTCCGTCAACGCTCGCATCGTATCGCATTAAATATTGTACGCGTACCGCGTCAAGAACATTGTATTGCGTGTAGAATTTATTTTGCGTAAATAAATTATATTGCGTAACGAAATTGTATTGCGAGAAGAAATTATATTTACGAGAGGAAATTATTGTACGCTACGGGATTGCATTTGATTGTAAAACAGTAAGTAACAGTATTTCGCCATACTACACTGGGAGAATTCGAAACGCAACCAGTAAATTTGTGGACGATTCTTTCACCCTCACCCAGTCACGAACTCTGGAAATCGGCTGAAACTGAGAGGCATATTCACCGAGGGTATCTGTTATCCGACAGTCGGACGGAAAAACGTTACAATTGAGAACTCGAATGTACCAATAAACGATCGTAGAGATGAACCAACGTTCGGATGTATGACAAAATTAATATGAATTTTCTGAGATTAAGTATTTTAACAAAAAACGGATTCTACTCTCGCGTTAGTACTTTAGATGTTACTAGATTGAAATTCTGTCGAGAACTGATTTTTCGTGATGAAAGGAGTCATGAAGTTAATTTTGTTTGGTCAGCAAACTGATGCGTTCCCAGGGTACAGAGTTGCAATATCAGCGTCTGGAAATGCAGCCGAAACGATAAGATAGAGAGTTTCATTGTGATTTGAGATGTTTCTTGGGAAGAGGTGAAAATATTGAAGTTAGGTTTGGGTGTTGATAGAGAACAATAAAGAGTTAGAGTTTCAAACGGATGTGAAAGCATAGGTTAAATAAGGATCTTAGTTGGTATTATAATGAAATAATCTTATAAAATAACAATATCAATTTGTATATGAATAAAAAGTAAACATAATCCGAGATGCGATGCTGCGTATTTAATTTAAATGATGAGGCTTGCAAAAGTGAGCTGCCATGATAATTTACTGCGCGGGAACGATGCGCTATAGAGCTGATTTTTCAAATATTATCGTATAAGACGAAAATTAGATAAAAGCGGAAGCGACAATTGCAGAGTACCGGCAAAATGTCACTTGGGACAGCCTATTCGGGGCACTAATAGGTCTATATTCAACAATACGATCATGTAACATCAAACAATAAGCTGCGGTTTGAGCGGCAAACTCATCGGTAGATGCAATTTTAATTCTTACATCTACTGGTCCTAACTTTAAATTTTCATTCTGCTTTGAACAATCAATCACTACAAGTGGTTCATGTGATACACATTTAGATTTTGTTGACATAGGATTTGATTCTTTACCATAGTATATTAATTGACAATTTGTATATATTTCATATAATATAGCATGTTGACTTTTATCATAATCTAAATTCAAATTTCCATAAGGATAAGATTGTGAATCAAGAAATACTTTTACATCTCTCAATTCGCAATGATCAAAGTGACTGACATTCTTCCTTACATTCTTTTTTCTCACAGTTTGAAATCCTAGTATGATATAACGTGGTTTCTCCAGTTGTGTTCTGGTTTTGACAACCCAAACGTTCTTTGTAGATGTTGAAAGCAGTGGATATTCATGTAATTCCCATGCACGAGAACTCATCGAAATGGATGGATCTTTAGCTATGTAATTGAGCAATTGAATTTTTGGTATATCTGAGACTTTTACATATGGTATCATCCATTCAACTTTCTGAAGTGCGAGTTTCACACTTTCAGCTACGGTTTGAACAATAAAATTTGAATCAGTATTCGCTCTCGTGAGAATTAATTTATGTTTAGCATTCACAATAACTTTCTGTTAATCTTCAGCGAATCTGAACCATAAATTTAACGATATAGATATGTCAAAATATCCATTGGTATCAATTATTTTATCATTATCTTGAATTAAGCATCCTGCATTCTCTAAGAGATAATTCTGCCCTGAGCATAGGGAAACATATCCTTTCGTAAGAGATGTTATACTACCATTATTACTGTGACGTCCGGAGTTGGACGCCGTTGAATATTTTCTTTAACTTCCTAAGCGAACAATCGTACATCGATGTAAGATACACTTACCGCTCGATGTACGATCATACAGATGGTCTTTCCTTGTCTTTGGGACACCCCGCGTGGCTTATTGAGTATAGGGAATAGGAAAGAAAGAAATTGAGCAGGTAGTTTCTCACCAAGATCTCGAGAGATCTTGTTTTCAGATTTCTATTTTCTTATCAGATGTGAAGAAATAAATTATTGAGAAAGTAATTGCATAGAAATAGTTATTGTATATTGTAAAAGAAAGGTAAAATACAATATTTATATAAATATTTCTTACCACTAACGGCTGCCTATGAGGAGATGCCGACACTTACGTTTATACGTGCTTTGACGTAGCGAAATTTTCATTTATAATATAGCGAACTTTACTACACTTTTCTGCAGAAAACCCGAGTATATAGCTCGCGTTGCACTGTTTACTATTTCTTCCTGATTAGTACTCGTTGCGTTCAATCTAGAGTGCTAAGAAGTACTAATTGTTATTTTTATGCGAGGCTAGTTGATTTTGAATCAATGTAGACTTTCTCGCGAGTCTGCAGTCATATTAATAACAAGTTCATTGTTATTTCGTCTGTACTACATTCGGTAGTAATGATCAGACTTATGGACTTTAAGCTATTGAAATAATTGTAATTTTACGCGAGGCTAGTTGATTTCCGATTTTGGATCAAAGTAGACTTTCTCGCGGGTCCGCGGCCGTGTCAATAACAAGTTCGTTGTTATTTCGTCTGTACTACGTTCGGTAGTATTGATCAGACTTATTAACCGATTCGATCAAGGCTGAGACTAAGACCGGACTAGAAGATAGTTTGTGTGTTTGAAAGGGTTTTTATATCAAATAAAAAGTAGTTCATAATTGGAAGGGTGAAATTAATTTCCCGATAGATTTCCAAAAATATGATTTTTGGAAGTACATAGATTTTTACGACTGTGACACTTTCTTTGGCGGACCGCAGAGATTTTCTATCTTGATGCATTCCAAATTTTACGACCGATGTATCTGATGGAGAAAGGTCCATTAGTGCATTTAGAATTTCCTTTAGATTTTCAAGAAAAGTCGTAAAATTAGGAATGTTTCCTTATTTGAATTGAAATCAACTTTCCTCAGCAGGTGAATGTCGAAATTTTTAATTAATAGTAGATATTGAGTAGAGATGTGTGAGAAAATTTTGATCATAATTTAAGTGTAAGACGTGACATTACTTCGATCAATTTCAACAGCATTCAATTCATAACGTATTTCCTCAAACAGATGACATATAGCAAAGTTTACTAGTGATGTAGTTGCAACTGCAGCATTATCAGCCTTAGTTAATCGTCCACAGATATGTAATGAAGTTCTGCTTGGTAAAAAACATAAGTCTTGATGTTGAACAGCAATACGAATTTCATCATTCTTGTTGAATGTCGATGATGCATATGGTTGATGTGCATGAATTTCATAATGTGCAATAGATTCATCGAATACTATCGCTTTTTGAATATTAAAGATTTGTGTCATGATATTAGACAAACAAAACTAAAACCACACACTTATTATTGTTTCCAACGTAGTTTCAATCCCAGATTTTTCAGCAGTTGAATGTTCTGAGGTGTAAGCTGTTTGTGTGGTACGTGATGACTGATCTTTTTTCGGCAATCTCGACTTGCTTTTATAACTCCCACCACTATAAACTATTGATGGTTGAATAACGGAATCATATACAATGCCCATTACTTTATTGACTTTATATGTAATCTAATAGTTATGATTTCACCACGAAAGTTCACAAGTTCACCGTCTTGTTCAACTATTCTTAGCTGTAAATGTTGTATTGACTGAACAGCGATCGGTACGTAAATGACATGTGATAGTACTTCAACGATCTTATATCCTGGTGGGACAGTTGGAAAAAATTCATGTATTGTATGTACTCGATGGCCATTAATATATGTTCTAGGGTGTTTCATTTTTAGGCGATAATTTTTTTTTCGCCGCGCTCAAGGTAAATCTGATAATTTATGAAAAAAAAATATTCCCGTTTGTTCAGGATTGAGACAAATATAGGTCAATGGAGCATTACAGATATACACACACACAATCTTGACAGCTGCGCGAGGTGTCACACATACGCGCTTGCACAAGCTTGTCGCCTGCGCGAGATTCACATGCACATGCATTTTAGTCGACGTCGCATCACTAGCCGTCCTTCTCTATCTTCACTATGATAGAGAATTCATAATTAATATAGCCACTGGATTCAATAAGTACAACGTGCTTTTCTTACTTTTACATTAATTTACTTACAATAATTTAATATTCATCACGACGTGATTTATTAAATAACAATTTAATCAAGTGCAACGCATTGAGCTTGAATGCTCAACATTTGAGTGATAGTTGATTGCAATTGATATATTTATATAATTATCAATTGGGCATTGTGTGCAACGCCACGTGTTGTCGATTTATCGCCATTTGCATATCTATTCACGACGATTCATATAATCCCGTGAATACTAAGTACAATCATACATCTCAATTACTTTCATACATTCATCTTAAACTAAAATCATTCCACACTGTAATTTGTCTGTGATATTTACCAAAGTGCATTTTATAATAAAAGACCAATGTTGGCGTAGGCAGTTAAAATAAAATGTATGACTTTATTTTCAGTTTGTAGTTTATTAATAAAAATAATCACGATGTTCACAGAATTATAAAATGAAGTTGGTGAGTGCAAAATATGTATAATGACGCGAAAATGGAGAAAACGATACTATTGAATGTCACTCAACAAGTGGGTTGTAAGGCCACGTGCAGCGTGATCAGATGATTTTTACAGTTTATTATATTATAGCGGTGGCAATTATTATCACAAACAATTTTACAGAAGAGTATTAACACTCGCGAAAACAGTAATATTAATTAGCGCAGGCACAATTGTTATTAAACAGCAAAAAAAGCAAGTTTTTGAATAGCTATGCAGCGAAGCGTGGTTGCAGCGTAGAAGCAGTCACTTAAGTGAGGTTGCAGAGGGGGAAGACAATGAAGCGAGGTCAGAATGCACCCTATTGGTCAAAATTGTATAGTTTTTGACAAGGTGCCAACTTAATTCATGCGTGGAAAAATTATAACATGAAAATGTCCCACATTCTCAAACAGACCAAGTTAATTTTACATCTGTAACCATTCATTTACTTCAACCTCGTGTTTAACATCTTCCGGTGATTTTCAATCTCAAAAAAACGCGATTTCCGCAACACCGTTTGAAAAAAATTTCGAAGTTGAATAGAAGCTTTCCTTATTCAAAAATTCGATTTCCCATATGAATAACACGAGAAAATTGTTTCTTTCGACTTCAAATCGATTTTTCGGCAATCAAAATTTTTTTTTAACAAAATGAATTTACAGCTTTTGTAGGGCATTAAATTTGCTACAAAAAGTTTTTCACCACAAATGCTCTGTGATCAACAGTTTTCGAGTTGTAGAGCTGGAAAGGTGGAAGTTGATTATAATTGACAGCAAATGTTCTTTAAACTGGAATTTATTGATCTGACATTAATTATTATCTCATAATGAGCACTATAAAGCTCTTAGATTGTTGATTTCATGAACTACCGTTCATATTTAAGAAATAAATGTAAGTGTCAATTAATAAATATTGAGAAATCATAATACTAATGAATTCAAATTCAGATTTTCACGCATATTTGGTTTTTAATTATTTTTCTACTCATATTTCATACCACAGTAATGCTTTTATTGATTATAACATGTGTTCGATAAAAAAACAATTATTATTATATTGTAAAAATATATATTATAAAAATATTTTGTCCAACAGTTTCAGTTTTTCAGGTGTTTTATACGTTTGTTTTCAGAGACTAAAATCAAATTTCTCTCACTAGTGACTAAATTTTATATGAGAAGTGTATGAAGTAAGCCATTATAAACAAGAAAGATGTTTTTACGCACGAGCGATTGCGCGAATAAGACAAATTCTCACATGCTTATAATGGCTCATTTCACTCAGGTATAATATACTACGTTTTACCCAACAGTTACAGTTTTAATTTAAGATTATTTAAATAAAGAAAACACGGTTAAAGAAATAGGTAACTATTCATTAATATTAATCGCAAAATGAAAATTTACGTTATGAAATTGTATTCCATTAGCAAAACTAACACAAGGGGGCTCACTTTCTTTTTCAGACATTATTTTATTAATATCAGTTACTGTAACTTCAGAACCAGAAGTAGAAGAGGTAGCGACAGCAGCAACCGTTAAGCAATCAGTACTAGAAGAGGCGGCATCAGCATTATTGTCTTTCAAAATTTCAGCGTCAACATTATGGTCTTTCAAAATTTCATCGTTAGCATTATTGTCTTTTAAGATTTCAGCGTCAATATTATTGTTCTTCAAAATATTATTTTACTCTGTCGCTTTTCCAACCTCCGAAACGCTTCAAAGTAGTAATGTCTGCGCCACAATTTACTAAATGTTGCGGATTCAAATAATTAATTATAGAACTGATCGATGTATGGCAGCACCTCTCAAATCATAAGACATTTTGCACTATTTTTGAGTGCGACTTTTGAGTGCGTTGCCTATTGTGCTATTCACTATAGCATTGCAGCGTGCGTATTAACCCATTAGCGCCTGAACGGACATTTTTGGACACCAAACTTCAGAGACTCAAGGTACAATGAATTTGATCGAAAGAAAATTTTTGAACCACTGTACCCTATGCTTTGAAGACCGCTCTTTCGAATGGCAATGGTTAGAAATCCCAAAAATGGGTATCTCTATATGAAAATTGCAAATTAAAAAAAAACACCTTTTTTTTTCAAAAAAAATTTTATCAAGAATTTTTTTTTTTGCTTATGCATTAAAAATTTTTCTACATATTTAATACCGATGAATAACGCGTCCATGAACCCTAAACTAAAAGTTAGTGGCTTCAGATTGATGAAAAAAATTTTCATTCATACAAAATGACGTTCAAAACAAATAAATATTACTTTCAATCTTCAGCAATTTTTTCCTCAATTTGAATGGACGTTAGGAAAAATTTCCTAAGAATAAAAACGTCCTAAAATTGATCAAAGAACACCCTCAAATTTTCCCAAAACCATAAAAAAAAAATTTTTAATTTTCCGGAAAATGACAAAAATGAAATTTTTAAAAAATTGTTTAAACATTCTGAAAAAATTTGAGGGTATTCTTTGACTGATTTTAAGACTTTTTTTCTTTTGTTCTTACGAAATATTTCCGTAAGTCCATAGTTATCGAGAATAAAATTGTTGAAGTGTTCTTGAGGTTACCAATCACAAATTCAACATTTTTATTGTAAGAACACTTCAGCAATTTTATTCTCAATAACTATCGACTTGCGGAAATATTTCGTAAGAACAAAAAAGTCTTAACATCAGTCAAAGAATACCCTCAAATTTTTTCAGAATGTTTAAACAATTTTTTAAAAATTTCAGTTTTTTCATTTTCCGGAAAATTAAAAATTTTTTTTTATGGTTCTGGGAAAATTTGAGGGTGTTCTTTGATCAATTTTAGGACGTTTTTATTCTAAGGAAATTTTTCCTAACGTCCATTCAAATTGAGAAAAAAATTGCTGAAGATTGAAAGTAATATTTATTTGTTTTGAACGTCATTTTGTATGAATGAAAATTTTTTTCATCAA
>JAQQBS010001423.1:3414259-3430182 GCA_030347275.1 Microctonus aethiopoides
ATGGATTCTCTATCATAGAGAAGATAGAGAAGGACGGCTAGAGATGCGCCGTCGACGAAAATGCATGTGCATGTGAATTTCGCGCCGTCGGCAAGGCTGTGTTAGTAGGCGCACAATGCACTGCGCATGCAACACGACAGTGGTAGTGTGTGCATTTGATCTTGCGCAGGCAGCAAGCTTGTGTAAGCGCGTGTGTGTAACATCTCGCGCAGGTGTCTTGAATGTATGTGTGTGTATGTGAAATGTCCCATTGACCTATATTTGGCTCAATTCTGAACACAATGCATTCAGTTACAGATATTTTCAAGTCAGCATTGAATGGTGCACGAGCTGCTGTCGAAAAAGCTGGTGGTAAAAGTAAAGTGGGTGCCTCACCGCGTACATTACCAGTGCCAATGAAAACAGGAGGTATTTTACCATTTCTCCTACCAATTTTTGCTGGTTTAAGTGCTGCTGGTGCTCTAGCTGGTGTTGCTGCTGTTATAGCTAAAGCTGTGAATGATGCGAGTGCAGCAAAACATGAATTGATGGAGAGTAAACGTTATAATGAAACGATGGAATCTATTGCTTTAGACAAAGGAATGTATTTCAAACCATATAAAAAAGGTTTAGGTCTTTACTTGAATCCTGCAAAAAACTTATAGACCTACCACATCGAGCATTAACTGATGCTGATCTCATGAAGTATGATAAAATTATGAAAATTCCACATTTTCGTGGAATATTTATGAGAAATAATTTACCAGAATCAGTTCCATGGAAAAATGAATCAGCTATTATCAATCTTGATGATAAAAATTGACCTGGCACTCACTGGGTAGCATATATGAAAAAGAATAAAGATGTCACATACTTTGATAGTTTCGGTGATTTGCAACCTCCTAAACATCTAATGGATTATCTCGATGTTGGTAGGGTGAAATATAATCATATCAGATATCAAGACTATAATACTGTAATATGTGGTCATCTATGTTTAAAATTTTTAACTCAGGAATTATAAAAACGTAGTATTATAGTGAATTAATATCAATCATGGACGATTCGTTGACATTCACTTTAACGGAGAGATCCTCCATACTAGAGGCTCAATATTTTCCATCAATTGAACTGTCACCACATAAAACGTATATGTTAGGGCTTATTGAACTACTGACTTTTAATTCAACTCCTGATAATGATGAAAGTAATAATACCATCATCTCCAATAAGTTATACCTAATTGGAGATGATGGTGACGATATAATGATTATACCCACTGGTAGCTATGAAATTGAAGATATTGAGAGTTATGTGCAGAAAGCAATACCAAACATACAATACACACTCAAACCTAATAATAATGAATTATGTTGTGAGATTCAATGCAATGTTCCTATAAATTTTATACCTGAAGATTCTATTGGACGATTGTTGGAATTTACAGCGCGTATACTTGAAACGGGCAGTATCCATAAGTCTGACTTGCCGGTGACAAGATTTAAAGTTAATGCACTACGTGTTGAATGTAATATCACCACCGGGGCTTATATTAAAGGTCATCGAGTACATACAATATATGAATTTTTTCCAACTGTCTCACCAGGATATAAAATCGTTGAAGTACCATCACATGTCATTTACATGCCAATCACTGTTCAGTCAATACAACATTCACAGCTAAGAATAGTTGATCAAGACGGTGAACTTGTAAACTTTCGGGGTGAAATCATAACTATTAGATTACACATAAAGTAAATAAACTAATGGGCATTGTATATGATACAGTTATTCAACCATCAACAATAGTTTATAGTAGTGAGAGTTATAAAAGCAAGTCAACATGTTGAAAAAGGATCAGTCATCACGTACCACACAAACAGCTAACACCTCAGAACATGCAACTGCTGAAAGATCTGGGATCAAAACTACGTAGGAAATATATGCATATGCATCATCGACATTCAACAACAATGATGAAATTCGTATTGCTGTGCAACATCAAGACTTACATTTATTGCCGCGTAGAAGCTCATTGCATATCCGTGGACGATTGACTAAGGCTGATAATGCTGCAGTCGCAACTTCATCACTAGTAAACCTTGTCATATGTCATCTGTTTGAGGAGATGCGTTATAAATCGAATGCAGTTGAAATTGATCGAAGTAAAAATGTTGGTATAACATCTCTTATGAAAGGATATGTTTCCCTATGCTCAGGACAGAATTATCTCTTAGAGAATGCAGGATGGTTAACTCAAGATTATGATAAAATTATTGATGCCAATGGATATTTTGACATATCTATTCCGTTAAATTTATTGTTGGTATTCGCTGAAGATTATCAGAAAGTTATTGTGAATGCTAAACATGAATTAATTCTCACGAGACCGAATACCGATTCAAATCCTGTTGTTCAAACCGTAGCTGAAAATGTTAAGTTCACCCTTCAGAAAATTGAATGGATGATACCGTATGTAAATTTCTCAGGCATACAAAACATTCAATTGCTCAATTATATAGCTAAAGATCCATCCATTCCAATGAGTTTTGGTGCATGGGAATTATATGCACCACTTGTAGTGATTGATTGTTCAAAACAGAATGAAAATTTAAAATCAAGACCAGTAGATGTACGAATTGAAATTGAATCTGCGGATGAATTTCCTACTCGAACCACAGCTTATTGTTTGATGTTACATGATCGCATTGTTGAACATAAAGCTATAAGTGGTGTTGTAAGGAAATTAGTTTAAGAAAAAAATTTATGTACTTTGTGTAGCTAGCAGCTTGAGGAGTTGAATGAAGAATCAAGTCAATATCAATCAAGGTAGAATAATTAACTACATGTAAAAAAAATATGATAAACAATAAAACGAGATTTAGAGAAAGCATTGTAAAAAAATATATGATAAACAATAAAACGAAATTTAGAGAAAGCATTATTGAGACAATAAATGAGGAGTTCACTGTTTTTACCATCAAGGATTTTAAAATATTTATTGAATAATTCGAATGAATGTCAGCAAACATAAAGCTTAAGTTACATTGTTGAATGAAAGTGGAAAATGCGAATTTATTTATTTTGATTGAAAAAATGTTATTTGAATATAACTGTATGTTGTGATAAGTACTGAAAATCGATTAATTGATTAGAGCAAAATAAGTTGTATAATTATATTTAAGATGGAAGTAAATATTTAATGTTATTTTAGTGGACTGTATCTTCAATTTAGTTAGATGGAATAGGATATTGGATCGTAGCTCAAGATATTTGGTAGTAAATGTAATGTGCACGTGGCTTACTCAATGATTATAAAAATATAAGTTGAATTTCTTTAACACATACAATAATGATCTTTTACACACAAATAATACTGTTATTTCTGATTTGTGTATTATTAATGATTGTTTCTTTGTCTTTTGATATTGATGTGATGAACACAAATTGATTTGCACTATGAAAAACTTCTTGAATGAAAAGATGATGAAATACTTGTATCACCGGTGAACACACTATTTTTCACGTGGTCGTAAATCACGCAGACCGGTGAAGTGATAATTTCAATGATTAATTATCGATTTTGATAATTATACTTACCCCATTAGCCAAGTGCGTGCACATAGTGCACTAGGATCACGCACGGTGCACGTCAGGTGCCTACCTCGTGTAAATAGCACAGTGGGCCACTAAGTAGAATTCAAATGTCCCCAATATAGTTTTTTAGTGCACTTTACGAAATTCCACGCCATGTTGTCACAAGCTATAACTATTGTTAGGCAACAGTATTTCACGTTATGTAATAAGCCAAAATCATGTGAATTTCATTAGTATTCAAGGAAAATATTTGAGGATCCAAGGATCCGAGAAAGGATCCAAGGATCCGAGAAGGGATCCAAGGATCCGAGAAGGGATCCAAGGATCCGAGAAGGGATCCAAGGATCCGAGAAGGGATCCAAGGATCCGAGAAGGGATCCAAGGATCCGAGAAGGGATCCAAGGATCCGAGAAGGGATCCAAGGATCCGAGAAGGGATCGAAGGATCCGAGAAAGGATCCAAGGATCCAAGAAAGGATCTAAGGATCCTTCTCTGGATCAGGGGGATTGGGGGGATCGATTTCGATGAAATAAATAATGATGGAACGAATAATCATTCATCGTCATATATGATTATTGATTGTATCTCAAGACATTTCATAATGATATTTAATATTCATCGGTATTAATTGCTGAATTCACCAATTAAGGTACAGAAAAAAATGAAACGAGAACATGGTATGGCGTGTTTCAGTCATGTCGGTTGGTTGTGATGCTGTGATACGGCGTCAAGTATTGGGGAAATTCACATGATTTTGGCCTATTACATGACGTTAAATACTGTGGACTCACAATAGTTATAACTTGTGACAGCACGGAGTGGAATTTCGTAGAGTGCACCAAAGGCTATTGGGGCATTATTATTTTCTCAGTTGATCCGACGTGGTGGTGTAGCTAGTTGATTAGATCTCGTAGACTTTTTTATTAATTATTTAATGATGAAAAGATTTGCACAATGAAGGCTGTATAGCTATGTTGGGATCCTTGGGAGAGGCGTGGCTTAATGTATGGCCGCCTGGTGGTTAAAAAGTGTACTAGGTGAACTAGGATTAGAGTCAGCGGATGAATGCAAGTATATAGGTTTTATTAGACAAAAAATTTATTTAAAAATTAAAAATGAATGTGACGATTCAAAAAATCTGAAAATTTTATCTTTACAAGGCTCTGTAGTAAGATTTGAATAAAACTGCTAGAAGTGCATATGATATATTTAGTTTTAATTTCATAAAATTCATTATGATGATTTCTATCAAAACTAGTTTTGCATTTGAATGTGACATTGTTGGTATTTTTTTATCGACTAGTTTCATTATTATCTTCAATAGATGGAAATTAGAAATTCCATTTAATGTACTTAGTTCACTGTCATTGGAAATGAAGTCGGAAAATTTGGAATAAAATGATCTATTTGCATTTGTATTGCAACATCGTTGAATTGTTTCGAAGTTATTTTCATATTGCATTCTGTAGGTAACTCTAACTTATTAATCACTTCATTTACTCTTAAATTTTCTTTATTTTTCGTATCAACCTGATTATTTAAATCCACGAAACCTTGAAAATTATCATCATTATTAAAATTACTGGATTCTCCTGATGTTTGCTTACGTGTATTATTTGTTTATTTGTTTATTAATTTGTTCACTCTTCAATGATGCCCTTTTGATTTGCCTTTGTTTTCGTAGAGCGGATAACACATTGTTCGCTGTATAAGAGTGATCGACAGAGCTTTTAGGTAAATTAACTGAGGGGACAGCTGTTTTTTTCCGATAACATTTGTGGCATACTACAAAACAAATGAAACTTATTTACTTTGATCTAGATTTTAAAATTTTGAACTAATTTTAATATTTATTTATTAATTATACTTACGAGAAGGAGTATAGTCATAGTATCAATGTTAGGCTGTTATATATTTTCATCATGGAAAAGGAAATATTGCTACTGCGCATGCGTCATAATGTAATTTTGTTACTGCGCATGCGTCAAATACCCATTGCTGAATACGTTATATACCCATTGTTGAATACGTTAACATTCAACAATTAAAGTTTCACAACAATTAACATTTAAAAGGAAATATTGCTACTGTGCATGCCTCATAATGGAAAAATATTGCTATTGCGCATGCGTCATTATGTAATATTGTTACTGCGCATGCGTCAAATACCCATTGTTGAATACGTTAACATTCAACAATTAAAGTTTAACAACAATTAACATTTAACGTTTAACGTTTCAGAAGTCGATTAAGAAGTTTCACTTCAAAAATTTTGGTAGTACATATGAGGCATTCCACGCCAAACTGGATACCAATCTGCTTTTGCATCTCAGATTTTTTTGAGAATTTTTTGACTCGTACCCGATGAGAAAGATATCCATGACTTTTGCAGCTTCTTTTTGTCCTCTTCTTTTTGATATAAATGTTCGAAAAAAATAGTTTTTTTTTTTTAAATGCCTGTAACTTTGCAAAAAATGGCCTGATTGGGATGATTCTTTTCTCAAATTTCCATTTTTACAACACTTTTAGAATATGATATCAAAACCGTACTTCTATAAAATTTCTGAGTTTTAATTATAAAATTTTGTATTGCCAAAAAACACATAGCGATCGATTTTCTTGAAAATTTTTCCTAATAAACTGTCACCCATTCCGTAACTATTCCGCCTACTCCTTTGATCAACAAATGACGATACCTAGTTTTTTTTTTCTAATTTTATAAATTTTATATTCAGTGAGACGTGATGTTTTTTTTTTGTTTATTCGCTTTTAGACGCAGTATTCAAAAAAAACGGTGTAAAATTTCCTAAATCAAATTCCCATTTGATTTTCGAGCTCCGAACATTAAATGCTGATTTTGGAAAAACGTAACAATCGCTTTTCTCCAAACTTTCCTTCAAAATACTGTCACGCATCATGCAACGTTAGGATCTATGTTTTTTTGAATTCAAAAATTTTTTATTTCACTTTCATGTATCAAAAAATTTCAGAAATCCCAATACTTTGCATCAAATTCATTTACGAGAACTATGTAGCACGTAATAATTATTAATTAGTTTAGATATTGATTAAATGCAAAAGATATGGGTCGAATATAATACGCTGTAACAGGAAAAAAATGCTATCTTTCCCTATATGATTCTCGAATATGATTCTGGAGCGTCAATTGTCGACATAATATTGTGAAATTTATATTGTCGATATGAAAATTAATTGAATTAAATATGTTGAAATGCGTGGAAAAAAACTATGGAAGCATAAATATTTATTTGAAAAGATGAAATAACATATTTATTTATTTAAGATATAAGGAATAACAGTAAGAAGTTTTAGTTAATTTCAATGTTCAATTTCTTATTCATCCAGTGAATCTTTAAATGTGCGTACTCACAGCTCGACATTCACTCACAGTGTGTATTAAGTATATTAGAAGCTTATAGATATTGGGCAGGTTTACATATACAACAGTCGCGCCACTCATAGAGAAAATCAGGCGTGCCATTACAATTTATAAATTTACTGCATTCTCAACACCCTCTGTTAAATTCATATTCGATTATAATTTCAGATCAGATTCAATTTTCCTCTGAGGTTTATAAAGTTTTCTCTACTCAAAAACTTTGTAAATATGTCTGCAACATTTTCGTTGGACTTTATCTTTACTATATCTATAATGCCTTCATTATAGCTTTCGTTTACGTAGTGGTAGTGTGTTTCGATATATTTTGATTTTTTTGTGAAGTTGCCATATTTCGCAATGCTTATTGCCCCTGAATTATCTTCATAAATCTTTATTGGTGTTTCTTGTTTTACGTCAAACATTTCAATTATCTCTTTTATTAATTTAACTTCGCTTACCGCTTCAGGCAGCGCAACATACTCGGCAAACGTAGATGCTTTTGTGACGCTGCTTTGCTTACGCGACTCCCAATATATTAAATTTCCGTAAAAATGAATTACGTAGCCTGTTGTTGACTTTCGGTCTATCATGTCGCCTACCCAATCGGCATCCACAAAGCAATCTATCATATCACACTTTACATTTTTCTTGTAATCCATCTTTATATCTCTCATTGAATAGATATACTTTAATACTCTCAGTGCATATTTATAATGAGTTTCATCATAACAATTGTGGTAAGGGCTCAGGTAGTTTACACTTAGCTAATGTCAGGTCTTGTTCCCCCGCTAATATACAATAACGCTCCTATTAGATTTCTAAATTCAATATCATTTCTTCTATACTTAGCTTGATTTAATTTTAGATTAGGTTCCATTGGTGTGTTGTATAATTTTACATTTTCTATCTTATATTTCCTAGCCAACGATTCAGTATAATCTATTTGACATAAAGTCATTTTACTTTCGTTCCTTTTATAGTCTATATTTATGCCTAAATAGTTTGTGACTTGACCCATATCTTTCATTTTAAACTTTTGTGGTAATTTCAACTTAATGACATCAATTTTTTTCTTATATTCTGAACATATTAACAAGTCGTTTACAAATAATAGTAAATAAACTTTTTCATTGTTTTCACTCTTTACATATAGACAATAGTCATACTGACTTTTTATGAACCCTAACTCTGTCATATGATGGTCGAAACACTCGTACCACGCCCTTGGGCTCTCTCTCAGACCATATAATGCCTTTTTTAATTTATAAACTTTAGTAGTTCCATCATTATAATCCATTGGTTGTGTAACATACACCTCTGAGAAAATTTTACCGTTTAAAAATGCCGTTTCAACGTCCATTTGTTCGATATATAAATTTTTTTGACAACAATAACTTAACAATACTTTTAACGTTTGCACTTTTGCTACTGGAGAGTAGATGTCTTCGACCATCTCTTCTTGTTGAAACCCTCGTACTACCAATCTAGCTTTAAATTTATTTGTTGATTTTTTTGTAAAAACCCATTTTACTTCTATTGTCTTTTTATTATTTGGACATTTTATTAATTCCCACGTTCCATTTTTTTAATGCATTCTATTTCTCTCTCCATTGCTTTCTTCCATTCATCACATTCATTACTATTTATCGCTTCATTATAATTTTTCGGAGTATCTGCACTACAATAGTAGACATAGATATAACCATTGTGCACATAATCTTCATTGAACCGTGCAGGGCGTTTAATTGTTCTTTGTGATCTTCTTAGAGTAACTTCTTCTTCTGGTTGTTCTAGCGCTTTATTTTCATCAACGACACTTTCAACTGATTCGGCACTTTCAAAGTCATCATTTTCATTACTAGTACTGCCTTCACTTGCTTCTGACTTATTTTCTTCTTGTTGTGTATTTTCTGGTTTAAAACCAATACACTTATCAGTTTCTTCAATTACTTCGACGTGTCTTGCTTCCATACAATTTTAAATTTGACACATTTGGCTTCTCGTTGAAGAATATTTCGTATGGTGTTTTTCTCTCTACTGTGTTCGCCAGCGTTCTATTTTTTAAGTACGCTGCTGTTTTGACTACTTCAGGCCAATATCTGGTGTGTCCTTTTGATTCATTTAGTAAACACCTTGCCATATCCATGATTGATTGATTTAACCTCTCTGCTGTTCCATTTAGTTCGTGCACGTATGGTGGACATTTGTTGATGTAAATCCCGGTTTCTTTTGATAACTTTTCGACTTTTCGATTAACATACTCCTTCCCATTGTCACATCTAATTTGCTTTATTTTCTTTCCAGATATATTTTCCACTAAGTTTATATATGATACAAAGCACTCATATACTTCGTCTTTTGTTTTTATTACACATATTTTGATTAGTTTGCTGTAGTCGTCGATGAACGTAAGGAAATATTGTTCACCATTTACTCCTTTTGTTTGATGTGGCCCATTCAAGTCCGTGTGTACTATCTCGAGAATATCTTTCGCTTTTCTTCTATTATTTTCGAATCGGACGTTGTGCATTTTATTATGTATACACGTCTTACATTTCATATATTCTGAGTCCAAATTTGGCGTTATACCTTCTCCTAACTGGTGTCGACTTAACATATTCAGATATTTGAAATTTACGTGACCTAACTTGCGATACCACTTATCTTTATCGCTGACTACGGAATTGTTTACTTCTATTGTTTTATCCAATGTTACTTGACTCGATATCTTGTAAAGATCGTTGTCTTTCGTTGCAATTGCAACTAATTTACCATTCGAGTTGTATATTTTTGCTTGATTTCCTTCGGAAATAATATTATTATTATTTGTAACCTTAGCAACACTGATCAAATTCATTTTCATATTTTTCACATAATATACATTATCCATTTTTACTTTTTCTAATCTTCCATATACATTGAAATATCCTTTTACTGTTCCTATTTTGGTAGCTTGTAATATACGTCCATCACCAACTTGTACTTGTACTGGCACAGATAAGTTTGTATAATCATTAAAGTATTCTGCATTATTGATTATATGGTTTGAGCACTCACTGCCAATTAATCGTTATTTCGTGTTCGTTGTGTCTTTCATTAATCCCGCTAGTTGTATTGCAATTAATTATTGTGTAGAATACTGCTTCGTCATCTCTGTTATTACTATTTTGCCGCGTGTTTTGGCCTGTATTATTATTTTGGCGCCAATTGCCTCTTCTGTTGCCACGTCCTCTTCCACGTGCATATCTATTTTCATATGAATTTGTATTCTCGCTACTATTGATATTTACTTTACAGTCCTTGATGTAATGACCGGGCTTACCGCATCTAAAACATTTTCTCACACTTTTCTTGTAGTCGGTTTTTCTCGCTGCGAATAAATTTGAGCTACTACCCGGTGTTTCATTCCTTTTTGATCTAACTTCGGCCATTTTGATTTTGTCTTTCACATACTCAACGATTCTATCTTCTTCTCGTATTGCGTCGATTAAATCACCAATATAACTATATTTCTCGGATAATGCATTTAATAAATAATCGAGTTTTTCTTTTTTCCGAAATTTGAGCACCAGCGTTTTTTAACTCATTTATTGCTACTTCAAACTCACTGAAAAATGTCTCTGAGTCATTGTAGTTATTTAAATTTATTTTGTTTAATCTACTGCAGCACACAATTTGTAATGCAGTTGATTTTCTTAGGTATAACTCATGAAACTTCGTTATAATTTCAAACGCTGTCTCTTTTTCTTTGATGAACTCCAACTGCTTATCATTAATTTCTGAATATATGTATTTCATCGCTCTAACATCGGCCGAATCCCAGTCTTCTTTATCTGCCTCATTTTTGGCTCTTGAAATCACCTTTTCACAATTTTTCCACCTCAGGAATAATTTTAACCGCCTTTTCCACGTATCACAATTTGTGCCATCAAATATTGGAATTTTCCGTCCTCCATTTTACACTTATTTTGTTTTAATTAACACTCAGTATTACACGACTATTATTCTAAAATCTTACAACCACGTGTAGCTATTCAACCACGCTCTGCTACCATGTTGGAATGCGTGGAAAAAAACTATGGAAGCATAAATATTTATTTGAAAAGATAAAATAATATATTTATTTAAGATATAAGGAATAACAGTAAGAAGTTTTAGTTAATTTCAATGTTCAATTTCTCATTCATCCAGTGAATCTTTAAATGTGCGTGCTCACAGCTCGACATTTACTCACAGTGTGTATTAAGTATATTAGAAGCTTATAGATATTGGGCAGGTTTACATACACAACAGTCGCGCCACTCATAGAGAAAATCAGGCGTGCCATTACAATTTATAAATTTACTGCATTCTCAACAAAATATTATTATAAACGACGAAAATTTATCAAGACACAATTTCTGGCTGGCTAGACAAAATTATTGTAAATGAATTGAAATAAATATTGCGGCAAAAGTAGATAAGGATGACGGGTTCTATATTAAGCAGCATCATTTCGGCCGCGTGAGGGCACCACTATCGGGGTGCTGTTCCAAGCTATTACGTAATAGGGGCAGGGAGGGGCCTATCATCTCGGGGTTCTGTTGCATGCTATTACGTAATAAGGGCGGTAAAGGGAGGAGTTGGGCAGAGAGGCGGAAGTTTTTCTCTACCATTATGAGGTTTTGTTCCAAGCTATTATGCAATAGAGGATCACGTAATAGGGGATTACGTAACAGGCGTGATGGAGGGCAGGGAGGATTGAGTTTTGCTTTACCATCAAGGGTTTTTTTTCTGAGTTATTATGTAATAGGGATTTTACCATCACCAAGCTGGGGTGCTGCCTACCTTATCGGCGAAAGGTAAACCCCCCTATCGGCCACGTAGGGGCTTCGTGCAACTGGGCAGTTTATATTTGATGACTCATATGTTATCAATAGGAGAGGTTTCAGATTATCACGCTTCGGTTTCCATGAAAAAAGCGGCTACAAGTTCTTTGATGTTGTTTTTCCAATTTGAGCTTCAACTCCTCACTCTCTCTAATTTTCACTTGTATAAATAGTAGAGTTGGTTGAAGTCGGAATATCATTCAACTTGCAAATATTGTAAGAGTATAATAGCTCATTCGAGATAAGTATTAGTGAAAAATCTATGACAAGAAGATTTGAGAGAATCTCGTCAATTCGATGAAAAGTGCATATGAAACACTTCTCTCAATTGATTTTGATACATCAAATGATTCGTTGATTACCATTTGGGAACGGGTTAGTAATGAAAATATTCAGTGTTTGAATGAACTTTTGATGACGGCACACCTGACTGTGAGTGAGAAATCCCACATATTCACAACTATTGTGCATCTCAAATCATTAAATGTAAAATTCTGCGAACATGAACGGAACCGCCGCCAGACCAATATCGTTGGTGATAATATTGGAATTAATGATAATCGTGTTCAATGGCATGACGCTGAAACGGCATTCAATGGTCGAATTAAAACTGGCATAATTACAAATCTACAGCACATAGATTTATCAGCATTTTTATCGGACACCAAACAAATGATAATCGATAAAGTGAAACCAATATTGCGAAATGATGGAAATGTCAAATTGAATGTTGTATTAGCATGTCGTTATAAAAGAATTGAGAATGGTAAATCAATTGAAGGAATGAAATATTTTAATATAAAAAATACGCCAATTTCCCCCATAAACTAATATGAAGAGGTGGTTCAACGAAGTGATATTAAATTGAAGAAAGATGTTGTGAACATCAAAAATGATGATGAATATTGTTTATTGTCGGTAGTGACAGCAGCACTTTTCCAGCTTCTCGAAACCAAGACAGAATGTTATCTTATCCACATTTCAGTGCTGTGCACCTCAACTATGAGGGACTATGTTTCCCATTCGCATTACGTGATATTAGCAAATTCGAGGCAATGAATAATTTATAAATAAATGTTTACGGTATCGAAGACTATTATAATAAACAGAAAACGGAAATTGCTCCATATTATATAAGTAAATATGTCAATACGAATGGTAAACAAACGATTCACTTGTTCATGATCGCAGGTAATATTGAAATTGATGACGATAAGATAGAAAAAGTTTATCACTTTGCGTGGATTCGAAATCTATCACGTTTGATATCATCAAAAATATCGAAACATAACGCACAATTATTTATTTGTGACCAATGTTTGTGTCACTCTCAATTTCAATATTCTCATGAAAATCATCGACAAGTTTGCATCAATATGAATAAAATGGTAAGAGTGACATTACCAAATGAAGAAAACAATCTATTATTATTCAGCAATTACAAATTCAAAAAAGTTGTACCATTTGTCATTCATGCTAATCTTGAATGTTTCCTAGAGTCAACCACAAACGCACTATAAAAACATATTCCACACAGCATAGCCTATTATTTACATTGCTCCTATGACAATTCATTATAAAAATTTGAATTGATGCGAGATGCCAATTGTATTGAATGATTTGTCGACATACTCAATGTTTTAGCATAGCAGATCAACCAAATTTACTCGAAAACAATACCAATGAAACAATTAGCAGACAATGAAAAAAATAAATTCAACAACGCCTCAGTTTGTCACATTTGCGAAAAACCATTCAGTCTAAGTGATAACAAACATCGTGATCATTGCCATTTAACGGGTTATAATTGTGGCGCTGCACATGAAAGATGCAACTTGAGCTTACAATCACCATATTTTATTCCTATTGTGTTTCATAATTTCTCTGGATACGATTAATATTTTGTACTCAAATCTTTAGCAACATACTTTGAGGGATCAATATCACTTTTACCAATAAACAAAGAAAAATATATATCTTTCAGTAAACAAGTTATAAATACAAAAATAACTCTTCGTTTAATCGATTCTTTACGATTTATGCCTGGCAGTATTGATAAATTATCATCATATTTGAGGGATGATGATAAATGAATTACACGAAATGTTTATAAAGATAATTAGCAATTCAGATTAGTCACAAGAAAAGTTATTTTCCCATACGAATACATTGATAATTAGTCGAAATTTGATGAACAACAATTACCAAAGAAAGATAAATTCTCCTCGGAATTAAATAATGATGAAATTTCAAATGAAAATTATGGACATGCACAAGAAGTTTGGAAAAAATTTAACATCAATACATTGGGTGAATACTCAGATCTATATCTGAAGACTGATGTATTACTCTTATCTTGACAGATATATTTGAAAATTTCAGACGCAACTGCTTCTCATCATATAATTTAAATCCTTAGCATTATTACACTGCCCCGGGATTCGCTTTCGAGGCAATGCTCAAGTATACTAATGTGCAGTTGAAACTTTTTACTGATCCAGAAATGCTATTGTTCATCGAGAAAGGTATAAGAAGTAGAGTGGCTCAATGTTCAAATTGCTATGCTGAAGCGAATAATAAATATATGGGTGACAATTATGACCAAACCATAGATTCATCATATCTTATGTATTTTGATGTAAATAATCTGTACGGAGCAGCTATGTGTGAATATTTACCATTTGGTGGATTTGCGTGGGAAAAAAACATGGCTATTGGTGATATTTTCAGTATTCCAGATGACTCATTAACTGAATACATCTTGGGAGTGGATCTAGATTATCCGAAAGAACTCCATGATTTACATCGAGATTTATCACTGTGTCCTCAATACTTTATATCACCAACTGGGAAAAATCCTGAATTAGTAAGAACGCTCCTCCCAAAAGAAAAATATATTATTCATTGTAGAAATTTGTAGCAATGTTTAAGCTTGGGAATGAAAGTTGTTAATATACATAGAATTCTCAAATTTCCGCAATCTCCATGGCTGAAAAAATATATCGACTTGAATACAGATTTGTGGAAAAAGTAACAAAATGAGTTTGAAAAGAATTTTTACAAATTAATTAATAATGCTGTATTTGGTAAGTCCATGGAGAATGTTAGAAAACATGAAGATGTTAAATTGGTGAACAATGGGAAGGAAGATGAGGTGCAAGATTGCTCATTGCCAAACCAAACTTTCATAGTTGCACTATTTTTGATGATGATATGGTAATAATTGAAATGGATCGTGTCAAAATTAAATTTAACAAACCAATATACTGTAATGATGTGGCTAGCCACTCATTACATCACTCATTTGTACTCATAAGCTGTTGCGCTGGAACAGTATAAATCATTTGTTATCTTATAATTAAGTGACATGAAAGAATTATGTGTACGTGAAATAATCAGTCTCAAAGTTCTGGATCCAGTGGAAAGGCAAAGCACAGCTCCATCAACATCACCTTCACCATCAATCCACGATATTTGGAACAATATTGATCAGCACTCCAGAGAAGTTGAGAAAACATATCAGTCGTGACAATAAGACTCTTCTGTGGCCGGACCTAACCTATCATGTACACTAAGGTGGGCCAAATGAAACTTTGAATTTTTTTTTCTTTTACTACAATGAAAATACTATTCAAGGTGATCAAAAAATGAACGTGTGAAAAGAGGAGCTCTTAATTTTAATATTAAGAGATGAACCTGCGTGATTTTCGATTTCCCATTTAAATAACACGGGAATTTTTTTTTTTTTTTTTGAAATTTTTTTGCGTTATAGCGAATTATTATGTTGTAGAAATCAATACATATTCTTATAGAAAATCAAGTGATCTACAAAAAAGGTCTTATATGATTTTTCGCTAAGTCAACTCGTTGAAAAGTTATTCGAGGTTAAATGTCAACCTCAAATGACATATGATCACTTTCACAATTTTTTACACGTTATCACAATATAATGGCTCAACAACATAGAATATTATATTATTTGCGAGGTTCATTTAGTATTTTCTACTAAAACATTAACATTTTTACAAAATAAAAATTTTACGATTATTGATCAATAATTTCATTAAAATTATTTTTCA
>JAQQBS010001423.1:3434588-3453502 GCA_030347275.1 Microctonus aethiopoides
CTGTGCTTCGTCGGTAACTCATCATCCTTAAAATTTTTTAAATTAGTATTGAACTTGACCGCCAGAGTAGAGAAAGAAGAAAATACTGTCATGAGAGAAAAGGACAAGCTTATAGATACAACGTGTGTTAGAAGAAGGCAGTTCCAAACTTGCAATAATAAAAGCCAAAACGATAGAAAGTTTTAGAAGTAAGATGAAAGATACTATAGTACAGATTGAAGAGAGACAAATTTATAGTATCATACACACATTGAATAAGGATGCCCAACAGACGACGACGACGAGCAGGACTGAATTATTTCATCATGAAAATCGAGAGTTTTTAACTTCAACTCAATATATCTTCCGTAATACGGAACGTAGGAAGAAAATAAAATTAGTTTTATTGTATAATTTGGACACGAGCTTCCGATTGCGCCCATTATTTTTCCGCCAAATTTAGTGCATATATGAGATCTCATCATAGTGGTCTCTTGTAACTCGGACTTTCGCGTAAAGATACACGGTACGTGAGTCTCGCTCCGCAGTGAACTTGGCGCGAGACACTGCCGTGTCTCTTGATGAAGTTTGTACAATACAACGAAAGTTGGCACTGAGTTGGATGGATGAGAAACGAATTGTATTACATCAAACGACTGATACTTCACCATAGGGCTATCGAGAACCCCACAATAATGTTGATGATGATGATATGGAAATGCTATATAGAATAATATAATGCTGTAATATATGTATTTATTGATACACAGGACAGAATAAAAAATCTATTATGTGAATTATCAAATCGCAACCATTTAAGATAACATTCATTTCCACATTTACGTATAACAGTTTCCACAAGATAGATATCTGAATATTTCACCTTGCTGAGCTCTTCTTCATAGAAACATCCCCCGATTCGTTGATCCTGGTAATCAATGAGTTGACATGTTGCAGGAATGGTATTCAGATCTTTGGCGATTGTAAATATTTCAGTTGTGCAGTTTGGTGTATACCTCTTCTCTAATAAAACTTTATATTTGCTTATTCGAACTTTATCACCGATTTTGAATGTATGTCTCTGCTTTTCCACAGCATGATGATGCTTTCATACAGTTCGAAGTACAATTTTTTCATTCATCGTTGTAACTTCTCGGGGTTTCATTTTGATCGTTCGATGCTTGGCATCATTGTATTTCGCAATCAAATCATGTATTATGTCAATCCCATTCTATGTTCCACGAATACTGAATTGTTTCCACATTTTATTTTTCAGGGTACGATTAAAACATTCACATATTACAGCTTTTAAATTGCTGAATGTTGAATACAATCTGATGTTGTATTGTTTCATGAGTAATTTGAATTCTTTGTTATAGAATTCTTTTCCTCGAACAACATGCAATTTTTTCGGCGTTCGTCCAGTATTCAAGATGGATTTCATTGCTTTTGTAACATCTTCCCATTTTTAGTGTTTAAAGGTATGGTCCAAGCAAACTTTGAGAATATATCAATCACTGTTAGCAAGTACTTGTAGCCATTATTTTTCGTTGCATAGGTTAACATATCAACGAGATCTGCTTGCCAAGTCTCATCCAATCCCCTCATATCAACATGACGTCGAACATAACGTACACGAGCAGGTTTATGCAGCACTCCCACCAATGCTTCTATTCATCATTTTTTTTTCCTCCCTCATTGATTAGTACTGCTTCTATTGCTTATAGTTCAACTGTTGGATGTAAAATGGCGTCTGATTGGTAAGATAAATGTTTTTGAATGTTCGCCTCATGATATTACTTCAAATTTTTCGAACATCAATATCATGGTGTATACATGTAATATTCTTCTTGGATTCAAAGTCAACATTGATGGCCAGTATGACATGGATAATAGAAGAATATGTAACGTTTTTTTGTTCCTCATGATATTGCTGCAAATTTTTTTTTGAATATCAACATCATTATGTATAGATGATATAGTCTGTTAAATTTGTTCAAGTTCATGATTGATAGTATTCATTATAGTTCCATATGGCACTGCATCATTGGCATCTTCAGGACTATTCACATTACATATTCTTCTATTATCCATGTCATACTGGCCATCAATGTTGATTTTGAATCCATAGCCAGGTGGGCCGCGACAACTGTTTTTGTTAACCCCTTTTGTTAATTTTCGTCCAAATATATCTGCACTCATTTCCGACTTCACCGGTTGTTATAATTCAATAGTGGATTGACAAATGAACGGCAAAATTATGTGGCGGTGATTAATAAATAATTTCATCCACTCGTAATTCCTCGATAATAATGATGATTTCATTCGTATGACTGGAACTGCCTGCTGCTTGAAATACTAAGAGTAAACGAAGACGGTCGACGAGTTCATTTGGAACAACCCAATATTCATAATCTATTGCTTCATTACTCTTCTTACTAATTTTATAGTAGGGTAATGCTTTCCCAACTCTTCTTCTTAGCTTCATTTTCTTTCGTGGTGATGAAATTAATTTTGCGATGTAATTTTGATATTTCAAACCATTATCTGATATAAGACTCGCAACCGGATCGTAACTTTTGCATAGTGCGTTGGGTGACTTCATGATTTTTATATTTTGCTTATCAATATCACTTATGAGTGATTTATTTGGTGTTTTGGTGAATAACAACTCAATCAATCCAGGTGTTTCTGGATATTTTTCATTAGCAACAAAAATCATGTTATCTTTCAACTCAATAGATGAATCACTCATCATTAAACGATTATCTTTCAATTTACGAACGTTAAATCTCGTATCCAATCCTTTCTTGTTGCTGAAAAACTTCTTCAGATATAATGTCAAATTATTTTCATATTTTTTCGATGACGAACTTTCAAATGGAATATCATCACTCTCATATTGATTGATTGTTTTATTCAATTCACTATTATTTACTGTGTGATCGATTTCAACTCCATCATCCGTCTCACTTGTAGCTGTTGCATATGTTTGATCTATCTCGTCTTTCGGATTTATATCTTTCGGCTCATATTTAATTTCACGTTTCTTCTGATTAGATGTAGTTACCAATTTTTCCGAAGGTGTCACTACTGGTTTGAAAACTTCTTTCATTGCTTGCTCTGTTTTATCTCTACCCAACTTAATCATTTTGTGCTTTTGTTGAATAATATCCCTTGTTTTCACTATTTGCTTCAATATATCTTCTCTTTCTTTACGATTTCTATTCGCCATGTTGATGTATTCAAGTTCAAATCAGATCTGTGGGTAGTGTTGCCCATACAATTCAATTTATACTTATGAAACAATCAAATCCTTTTCTGTATCCCCGGAATTAATATCATTGTCTTTGTCAATTACCATGAAACTATATTTATCATTCCAACATGCCAAACATACATCTCGGAATTGTGTATATGTCATGTCTGTATTGATATGTTCATCATAGATATGTTTTAGATTTATGGTGAAACAACACCATAAAATTGGCATTGTCTCACACTAGATATTTGAGAATATGTGTACATGTTTGGCAAACATAGAACGGGTGGACCTCTCTATGTCGCTCCATACAGAAGAAAGCTCTGATGTTATCTTGCTTCTCGCATGCGACATCATCAAAAATCATTATGGAATTTGATTGAGCATCTTAAAGTTTCACAACTTCGTCATGCTCATTGAATGGAAAATATCCAACACCCTGCACTTGTTTCAATATACTCTCCAATTACTTATACTTTGCTTGATTGAGTAATTGCTAATAGATATAGATATTCGCGAATCTCACGACATTCGGGTGTGTTATGAGTGCTAAAAGTGCATTAGTTTTCCCACCATTCGATCGGCCACAAAAAATTGCACGTATACTCTTCAGCAACAATTTTCTATGACGTTTCTTTATATTTTGTTTTGGTATTTAATTATCGAAGTTCATAGTAGGTAATACTGTTGTTTGCTTGTTAAATTCAACCTATGCCGGTTGTTTCTTACGTGTCATCATGGCATCAACTAACTAATAATCATAAAGAGATGCATTCTTATACATATATGTTTGTGATACCATGATTTCTGATCGTTTGTCCAGTGAATGTCATTGGCGACAAATGTCGCCACGGAGGCGCGACATTCATGGTAAAGGCTTCGTAAATAGTATTATTAATGAGCTTCTTTTTGGAGTTCATATTTCTGGCTATCAATATTGTGGTCCTGGCATCAAATTTTTAAAGAGATTGGCACGCGGTTACCCACGAATCAATCTCCTCGATGCTGCATTCAAGGATAACGATATTGCATACTGAAAGTATCGTGATGATATTTCTATAAGAAATAAGGCTGATAAAGTACTAGCGAAAAGAGCTTTGGAACGCGTCCTCAATAAAAACGCGAGTATTGATAAGAGGGTGGCGGCTTTGGGTGTAACTAATATCATGAAGTTGAAATCAAAACTCGGTGCGGGTGTGAGAAGAAAGAAGAGACATGCGAAGAAGATGAAGACATCATTCAAGCAAATTGTTATGTATTGTATTGTATTAATTATTATTGCAAAATAATCTACGGATGAAATGTGCTATGTGATAACTTACAGAGTGATCACACACAGTGTAGTTAATATTATTGATCACCACACGCTTTTTGAATGAGATGCAATTTTACTTTATATGATCATTTGATAATTGAGATGCAAAATTAACTTTTAAACGATGTAACACAAATAGAACACCGGGCACTTGTTGCACATTGTCGCAGGCCTGTGTAATAATGATGTCAAACCATTGTGCCGGTAAAAATGTGGTGGATGCCCACGAAGGTCGTCGAGATGCACCGAAAATGCTCGATGGGCAGTTGCAAATTAATTGAGTGCGTCACTGATCGGGCGAAACTCACAAAATATTCAAAAAAGCACTAGAAATGGCTCTCGCCATTTCATAGAGTGCACTGCTAGATGGACATTGTACCAATGTAAAAATTGAGTTGATAGAAATAACCAGCATGGTAACCAACCTTATATCAATCTTGAACAGTTACACTTCATTATGTTCAGAGAAAAATTATCTGTTGATAAATGCCGGATGGTTGTCAACGGACGAGATTAAATTATTCAATGCTAATGGTTACTTTGATATCAGTATTCCACTGAATTTATTGTTGAGATTTGCTGAAGATTATAGGAAAGTCGTTGTAAATGCCAAGCATAAATTAATTCTCACAAGAACAAGTACGGATGTGAATGCTTACGTTCAAACTCAAGATGAAAATATTAAACTTACGGTCGAGAAGAGTTCCTGATACCAAACATTGAAGTCTCAGTTGCACAAAAAGTTTAACTACTGAATTATATTGCAAAAGATCCGGCCATTCCTATGAGCTTTCGTACTTGGGAATTGTACGAGTATCCATTGCTGTCATTATCAATGAAAAATGTTTGGACTGTCAAGACTACAACGCAACAGCAGAAACCCCGTTACATCATACTAGGATTTCAAACAGGAGTAAACAATTCGGCCAAACACAATATCAGCCGCTTCCATCACTGTAACATTCGAGACATATATGAATTGTCTCGACCCAACAAATTGTGTTTCAATTCACAATCATATCCATATGGATATCTCAATATTAATTTTAATGGTAATCAGTACGCTATATTGTACGACATGTACTAAAATTTTCAACCATCGTACTATAGAAAACGTGCTGATCCTATGTTGACTAAAGATGAGTTTGCAAAACTCGCACCACTCACTGTTATCGACTGTTCGAAGCAAAGTAAAGTCTAAAGTCTGGACCGGTAGATGTGAGAATCGAGTTTGAGTCCTCCAATCAGTTGCTTGCCAATACTTCTACCTACTATTTAATTTTACATGATCGCATAGTTGACTATGCACCCATCAGTGGTACTGTAAGAAAATTAATATGAAAAAACCAATGTCTTTTCAATTCAAATCTCAGATTCAAATTCATGTAATGTATGTGTGGAATTATGCATACAGAAATACTTGTCGTGGCCCATGGGAAGATGCAACTCGCGATCGAGAACGATTTCAACTGCGAATTGAGCGATTAAGTAAAATTATTGAGCCAATTCAATGCAATAAATATGAACAAATAAGGGATTGTAAAGAAATGGTATCAAAAAGTATATATTTTGAAATTTTTCACAGTCAATTTTTCCACCATATTATTCCATAATATTACATCGAGTTCTGGAATGTTTTTATCAACAATCGCGCACGATATCATTCCATTGATGACTTCATTGTCTAATAATACATTGTAAGGAATGTAGCATTCCCCCCCGATTGACCAAAAAAATATCATCAAAGAACTTGTAGCAGCTATTTTCGTCGAACTCAAAGCGTGTTAATTCGAAACCTTCTATTGATAACATATAAGTCATCGGGTATAAACATCACGTTAACCGCTTTTTTCGTGAAAACCAAAGCGTGGTAATCTGAAACCACCATTGATAACGAATATCGTGCTTGTTTTACGAATAGTGTGGGGGGGGGGGGGGGATATGCACCATATAAAGAGAATATTTCATTCGATTACAGTAATTTTTCGGCTGTGGATTCTTGAACAGTGAAACTACATCAACCTCATCGTTGAAACACACACGTTCGTCAAGAAAGATTGACATATGTCTCACGATTCATTGGTAATTCACGTAACACAGAGAATAACATAAATCAAAATTCATTTACGACTTATAATACGTAGTATTTTCATTTTTCTGAAAAATAGATATGGATTTCTCTCAATTGAATGATGTTTTACGAGGAATAAATTTTCTCCCAACGAAATCATGGAATCAGTTAGAAGTTGGAACAAAGTATAAAGTGACTGGAATGAAAATTGGTAAAACGAAATTTGGAGAAATAAAAGCATTGTTGTGACAATAAATGAAGAATTCATTGTATTTCTACCATGAAGGAACGTGAATTTCTACTGTATAATCCAAAAGAATATCAACAAATGGTTCAAGGAACAAATGATGTAAAACTTAACATGCATTACATTAATGGACAGTATGGAGAATGCGAATTCATTTATGTTAAATGAAAAAAGTGGTATTTTTAAGAAGTAACTGCATATGAATTTATTATAAATAATAAAAAAGTTGAAAACGAATTTATCATGTATTTATTACATGATCAATAGGAATCTATTTTATTTAGAATTTAAACATATTGTGTAATATAAGTTAAAAAAATTATTTAGAAAAACATGTTATTCATAGAGAGAAACCCGCAACGATGTGGGCAGCATCGGTGGTGGATTGTATAAGGGGTGAAAGTGGGAAGGAAGAGAGTGTATGGAGGTAGGGAGTAGAAGATTTAGGATAAACAAATGCATTGGAATATTTTCCAAATTTTGTTCACTTTTTTTTATTGTTTCACCCCACAAATATTTTTTTTTTTTTACATATTGAGCAATCTTTCATTAGTGGAATAATCCTTCCAAATTCGGTGTAATCAATGGCGATAGGATTATAATGTTCATGACATCTACGATGAGCAATGATATCTTCGTCTTTTTGTAATTTTTCTGGCAGTTTATTCCAAATCCTATCAATTTTCGTTGGTGCAAATTTCAAAATATAATTTTTTGTTAAGGGGTTACGTTACACCACACTGACGCTCGGAAAAATAGACATAAAAAGAAACTTTTTTTCTTACTCGGCCTTTGAAAGTATGAAAAATTTTTTATTTTATGTATATGTAAAAGTAATACTGTATTACTTTTCAAATATTGCTGCACCGGACACAAGGTTCGTGAATATAGACAAGATAGAGAAAAAGAATATAATTTAAAATATAGCCACGTGAAAATAATTAAAAGAGTTAGTCTGTAAAAAGAAATATAATTAGGGTGATTAAATATCATAAAATGTCGTTTCTTAATTTACAGGTAAGAATTGAGGAATAAATATAACCCAAAATAATAAATAATAAATAAAACTTAATTTACAGTTACAGAAACCCAGATTTGTTATTTAACACCTTACCTATAAAAGGAATACACATTATATATTGTGAGATGCGCCCTGCCGATTCGTCAAAAACAGAGACGCACTCAGAAATTTACGTTGATCTTTTGTAAAGCTGTTTTGTCCTCGTGAAAGGGATGCCACCCCGATGACCTGTAATGGTCCAAGATTTCGGGGGAATCTAATAATTTTAAATGAATAACTCGCGTTGGCAAAGTGACTAAATGAATTACAATAAGATTTATTATTTAAAGTAAAAAAACACAAATGAAAATAAATGCGCCTTCAATGGCAAATAATAACAATAATGGAAAAGAAAAAGTATTGATAATGTTAATAATTCGGTCGTAGGAATGACGGGCCTAAAACGATGCGACCAGTTACAACAATTGTGAAAATGTGCTTCTTATTAATTTCTAATTTACTTAGAACCGGATAAATTTTTATCTTACTTTCTTTCGCGTCGCGCTGTGGATTTTTTCGGCTAACACAACAATGGCGGTTCGCCACGTGTCGATCCGCGAATACGATCGATCTTCACGTATGAAACCAATTATTATGTATCTTACTCACTCAACAATTATCCTGATCGACTTCTTCACTATCGTGATAATATTGTTCTTTAACAACTTCTACTCAATCTCAACACACGCAAAATTACACGTAATTACGCTTAATATCACACGTTACAATATTTTTCATACAATTAATTTTCTTTTACACGCTATTATCACACACAACCTTCACCCTCGAGGTCCACCGTGGAAGTGAAGCCAGGATGTCGATTTCCTTCTTTTTTCCCCTTCTAGTGGTCGTTAGATCTTCCGAAGTCAAATCAATTACTGAGTTCTGTAATGTCGATAATTCTTTTCATAATTCAAATTACCAATTATTTGATTGGTCCATAAATTCCACATTTATATTCAGCGCCCGATTTATGTAAGATGGCGGCATTAATACTGACGTCAATTTGATTACTGCGTTCTGTAATATCGATAACTTTTGGCGCTATTCGAATTATTACTGATGTGACTAGCTCTCATAATTATAACTTAGGTTATTGAATTCAATTTACGCCATTGAGGCGTCATCTGTGTCATTCTGTTGGTATTATAATTATGATGTTGCGTAAGCGTCGCTATGCAGTGTAATGTCATTGTTGTGACATTTTGTGGTTAGCTAGGTTAGCCACATATTGCTTGACTATTTATTTAATTCATCTGACTGTTTGGCTGACAATGATGTTGCAGCATGATTGTTCATTGACAATGGGTTGTTGTTCATTGTAAATTTAATTTTTATGTGGATCATCACAACTTGCTTCGTTAAATTGATTGACTTTCTGGATTGTTGGTTTTCTGCTACTTGTTCTTGCTTGTAGCTTCATATTCGTGGTAAGTCTTCCTTGGTCTAGTTAGTATTTATTTTACATTCATTCATTCATTCCGTATATTAATTCGCTATTACTATTTTTTATTAATTTGTGTATTTTTACTTCCACAGCGCGATGGATATCGTTACAATTTTAATGATAATTAAAGATGTGATGAGTGAAAAGCCACCACATCACAATATATATATATGTAAGGAATAATTATTCCTTAAATCTCCTGCGCTCCACACTTAAGAACAGCGTCATCTTACTTCCATCGAGCTATAGTTGACGACGGCATAGATAGGTAACGGAAGTATGTGAGAGAAGAGCCCCGTGCGAACATATTAATGATTTTGAATAATAAGGAGTTTCCAAAATTGATAATAATAAACTTCAATGTCGTTTCTTATATATTTACAGGTAGTTTACTTAGTTTATAACTACTCTATTTTGTAAAACCATGTTAAACAAATACCATATAATAAAACTTATATATTTACAGCAACACAGAAGTACTATTGGAAATTAACCTTATATATACATTATATATTAATAAAAAATCTCCAATATTGAAAAAAAAAATGATAACAAAAATGACGGAGATATGAGTCACTCAGTGGGACCCTATTTTTGAAATCCTTGCTGACGGTGTACATGATTTGTCGGTCCAGCATTGTCTGAAAAAAAATATATTGCTCATTCAGAAGGGTAATAGCTACAATGTGACGCAGGGAATAAACTAAAAAAATTTTTTCGGAGAAATGATAGCTGTTTAAAAAAAAAACTCGACTTTCCATCAAAATTTTGAGTTTAAAAAATTTATAACTTTTGAATACGGAACCCAATCGCAAAAATCCTACGTCACATTGTAAGTAATATTATGATAAATAAGTGACGCGAATTTCAACCAAATCGGTTCGGTAGATCTTGAGATATTGTGTACACCAGTTTGAAAAAAGTCATTTCAAGTAAAAGGCGAAAGAAAAAAAATTTCGACCTTAACGTCTTAAAACCAAATTTTTTTTTAATTACCTTCAATCTGCGATTCCGAGACCGTGCATAAGGTCTTCTGCTGCTTTTAAAATATCCTACGTGTTCTTTTGAGCAGCCCTTTTCAATTTTCTAGCCTCTTTGGTATCCTCCTGCCCCTCTTGTTGGCTATGGATATTCGCTGAGAATCTAATTTGTCGCAACATTGCAGCGCGTTCGGATCAATCACAAGATTTAATAGTTGCATCGTATTTGATACATTGGCATATCCATCGTTGAATATACTAGCAGCAATATGTGATGCAATTTCAACAACTTTTGCACCACTATAATACACTTTTGGAGCCATCGACCAAGTAACAGCATTCAAACTTTCATTGTTATTTTGTGTGTATCCTTCTAAGCACCGTTCTAATAAATTAGTATCGGTCAATCTATCATATACTGGTTTTATTGCATCTTGGACAGTTTCAGGAATTGAAGTTTTATGTTTATAAGGCAAAATTGCAGAAGCTTTTGCTTTCTGATACGAACACCAGCTATCTTCACCGTTTCAAGTGATGTATCTATACTTCTTCTAATTGCACGACCATAATAAACTGGTAATTCGTCAATAAGCTTGGCTGTCAACTTCCCTCTGCCACCAATACCCCGATTATCTTTTTTAACTTTACGTAATTGCGCACCCAAGCGTTTTTGTACGTGTCCTATACATTCTTTTTTTTTAACAATCAAATCTTTATATGGATTAGAGTCAACAACACCATTATAAGTTTTACTGTCTCCATCACCTACGTAATTATCGTATCGGATGTTGTAAAGTGTCTCAGACCTATTGGAAATTTCAACAATGCTATCCACTTTCATTTTTCCAGCTGACCTTTCGTGATTAGCAGAACATTTACTTGAGTGTTCATCTTTCCATCTTACTATAAGATCAAGAACTTTTCCTGAATGAAACGATATGAGAGTAGAAACACCTAGCAGAGATGAATAACCTCGTTTCATTCAAGTTTTGTTCTCCTGAAACAGTGAATTCTTCTGAATTATATAATTCTTTTGCCTTTTGAACAGCATTTCTCATGGATAATTCACAAACAGCTTTTGTGGCGATGTGAATGTTATTCACAATTTTATCGTAAAAAGAATGGAATATTGGTTTAGGCAAGTCCATAATTCCACAAAATTTCTCTATGCCTGCTAAACCGATTCCAAGAAGTCTGAACGCAAAAATTCCTCGTCTATTCACATCATATGCTTTCCCATCGATAAGAGGACATGAGTTTATAAGAACTGGTTCACATTTATTACAATTTACTTTTAGTTTAAAACCAAGACCACGGAGAGAAGTTTCAGTAAAGTTTATATCGCCGTTACATTCTTTGCATTTCACAACTTCACTAATAGCAGAAAAAACAGATACAAAATTAATCAATCGGTACCCAAAAGATGACGATTCACGTCCCTTCAATTTTTTAGCTGATGTGCTGGTACTAGCTTTCTCGTTTTCTAATGAATAACGAATTATCGTTCGATTTTTTTTGCTCTGACAAGCACGTCCAACTGCTTTTCTTTTACCGTTTACATCTAATTACACTTGTTGCGATATTTTGACAGTATTCTGCTATTAGAAAATTATAAGAAATATAATTTTTGTAATATACACGTGGCGACCTGTACACTACTGCTTCACAAGGCTAACTGAATCTTCTGAAGATCTAGTGTAAACCAGCTGCAATCTTGTGTACTATATTATTCTATAGGATAGTACAAATGTAGAATAAATATTGAACAGTTGGAATTCATAAAAATGAATAGAAACGTAACGGTCGGAATGCTACCTGAGTTTCGGGTCGGATCAGCTATCTGGCGCGCTCACTTCTAATTGCTATAACTTCGGTAATAATTTAAATTTTGCAATGTTTCAATGGTTAAAACATTCTTAAAAGTATAAATAATTTTTTCAGCAAAAAAAAAAAACGATTTTTTGAAAATTTCAGGGTGGTGTAACCCCTTAAATGTCTTGAGGTTTCATGTTTTTGATTCTCTCCTTTCATTGATAATACAGCTCAAACGATATGCCAATCGATGGACTCTGCATTTGTGTCTTTTTTTCAATCCAAAATTTTAATTGCTCAACGTTTTCAAATGCACAATGATACATAACACTGGACTTCCTATATTCATGGTAGTGACAGCTGCTTATTCCAATATTTCTTATTGATGGATAACCTAAATTTTCCGAAGTTATAATTGTTTTTGGTCCTCTAATTATTTCAGAGAGCTAATGTTTTTCCCACATCCCTTAACATAGACGTAAGTCACATTTTTTAGGATAATTTCAAGAATATCGTTAAGTTTTTCATATGGTATATCACCAACATCCCACTATATTCCATGGTAATTGCGCATTACTCATAAATTGATTGTTTTGTATTGTTTCGGCAGTTCATCCCACTTGAACGGTGGTTTAAATAACATCCGCGCAAATCCATGTATATCATCCGCTCTATCATCAGTCAAAATCATTAGCAGTTCTTTCACAATGAATTGATGAATTGAACATTAGAAACCCTGCACATCTAATATAATCTCAATATTTTTCATTCACTATTAGCAGTATGTGTTGTGACGTGGGAATTACGTCACGTTACTCGACGAACAGCGTTTCGCGAACATACGACTGATCATACCTTCAAGAGGCGCGCAATTCGATTTTTAAGAAAAATACTGCGTAAAGATAATTATATTGCAGCAGAAAACATCGTTCGTCAACGAAAGGACAACGTAGCGACATTGATGGACAACGAGGAATGAAGCGGAGCAGCTGAGAAGAGGAACGAAACGTAAACATTGTACGCGTTCGGGCTTCAAAGCAAGAATATGTAAGAATGTGTGTGACTGAGAGAGTGCGATAAGTACGAATAAATGCGTGCGAGTGCATTAGAGTGAGTGGCTCGGCTTGCATAGCGACGCAGGAAAAATAAATATATAGCACCAATCTGTATTTGAGAATAATGCAATGGAAAGGACAAATAATTGTCTATTAAGAGGGGCAAAATTGTGTGCTGGAATTTTTGAAGAAGTCGCGAAGAAGACACTCTGGTCTAAGTTGTCGAGTAGAAAACACTCTGATTATTGCTGTAGAGAAGAAGACTCTGATCTCTATCGTAGCGTGGATATAACGCTTTACGCAACACCATGGGTCGACACATACCATCGATTCAACGCAGAAAACGATCAAGATTTATTATTTCGTCGAGAGCATAACGCCAGCTGATTTCGTCGATTCTCTACTGTGGATCGCAAGAGAGTGGTGACGATATTCGTCTACACCCCCTAGTAATAGTCCAGTGGAAGAAGCTCGAGGAAGACGCGGATTACGGCAGACATCATGGGTAGCCCAGTTGCCGGTTGATCACGCTGACCCGACTGATAGAACGATCTTCGTGATGAGTCTCGATAAAATAATTTGGTGGGGACGAAGTAAAATTAAATAATCTGCTTATCGCAAGTCTTTTGTTCACACGCTCACGAGCGATAGTTGACGAGATCGCAAGAATAATTATTATAATGACGACCGAGCCACGCGCATGAATCGTATGAGTGTATGTATCTGTGTGAAAAGATATCGTAGACGAGTGGTCACGATCATTTATTTTATTGCATTTGAAATTCAATAATTTATTATATAAAAAGTTTATCAGTTATTTCGAAAAATTCAGTGATTAATTTAACAAACGGTATCGATTTATTTGAGTTCAGAAAAAATTTCGTTGTTAAGACATTTGAGTATTTTGAAGATTATAGATGAGAATTTCGATTGGCCTTGTGTGCAATCCACGTGTGATTGCTGCTGGATACTATTTGGAGATATTTTCAGTGCGAAAATTAAAGGATATATATTCACTTTTGTTGTGTGAAAAATTAACTGACGCAATATCAAGTGTCGCTAATTATGATTGAGAGATTATATGAAATAATTAATTGTATCAATGCGCCTTTGTGCGCAATATAAAATGTAATATTCTGTATACTTGAGAGTAGCGAGCGTCTCTCGCTATAGATATACTGCTACACGGTACGCTTCACGACCGTAGCTAGTAATACGCTGACTCGAGCCCTGAGCAGCGCAAAAATATTATATTATCTGATTCATCATTTATTAAATTCATAATCTCTCATTCATCAAAATTATTTCAATAAACTACATTATCGTTATTTTTACTAATCAAATTTTGAGCATTCGCGTAAAATTATTTATTTTGAGGAACATATTTTGTAACCCCGCTTTCCCGTATATTTTATTTTCAGATTTTGCGTATTGTCAATTTTTGTTATATTGTGTTCAAAATTTTGTCGTTAAAATTATTTAGTGTTTTGAAGACCTGCGACGCCGCCGCGGACGTATGTCCATTACTGAAGTGACGGGCAATCCAGCTTTTCGTGTACGATTGGTTCCCGTAAGGAACCTGGCGTTCAACAAATTTTCGTGTAATTATTTTTCAGCTTACCTTTTTTTTCAGTTTATTCGAGAGAATTCCGGCGGCTAAAAAGTTAACGCTGACGAATATGTTTTCGTTCGGAAAATACGTCACAGTGTATATATTTGCAAAAATTACTGATTTGAGCTGAGAAACTCCTATATTTTGTGAAATACGCCGAATTTGTCCTCAAATTGGGACGCCTCCAACGTTACCTTTTTTAACGGATGCCACCCCGATGACCTGTAAGACTTAAAAGATTTCGGGGGAATCTTTTCGAACACAAAATAATTTCCAGTTATAAACGCAAAATAATATAATGATTTATTCAATATTAATACTTAGAAATCCGGATGAAATAATATTAATGTGAAAAAAAAAAAAAATAATGCGACCAATAATAATTATAATTTTACCTGCTCGTTAAATACGCCAATAATAATGATGGTCTTTCTTAAAAAATAATGAATTGAATTATTCTCTTGATTTTTTGGTTGTGATTAATGACGGGTCTACGATAATACAATATTAAATATTTTATATTAAATCAGCGACAAATCGTTTATCGTTATTCTCACTGAATCGCACTTAATAATTACTCTTAAAATTACTCAAAATAATATTCACGTTGCGCTGTGGATATGGCGATATAGACCAACAATGGTGATTCGCCACGTGCCGATACAAAAGTACATTTGGTCGGTCACGCTTTGAATTATCTATTTTTAATTGGTTTTGTTACTTTCTTTTCCGCAGTCACACGCACTCAGTTAATCACTGTCAAACAACACTTCACTACTCACATACTTTTCACGCAAATATTAACCCTAATTTTGACTTAATTATACTTTCTTTCAACTCGATTATACTTTTCGCACATACGCACATACACGCTACTCTCACACTCGAGGTCCGCCGTGGAAGTGCCGTCCAAAATGTCTTCATCAGTTGTCTTCCCTTATCAGGTGTCAGCGTAGTAGTCATTTTGCATCCAAATTTAGTCAAATTAATATCCGTATTATTCCATTAATGGTTATCAATTATGGTTGGTCCAATTCAAATATTGAAATAATTGGTGATTATTTGATTGGTTGGTAAATTCATATTTAATTTTACCGCTTTCGTCAGCCATCTTGTTTCAGTGTTCTTTTCTCCCATTTGAGGATTTTTGAATAAGTAAAATGGTCGCTTCAACTCTCGAGCGCCACCTTTATTTGGTTGTCATGCTTCGCATATCGATTGTTGACGTTTCGATCGTATTGAGGTTAACCCATGCTGGGTATATAATGTGAATATTATATTGTTGTTGTTCGTGATTATTTATTATCATATTGGTCGTTGAATTGTTTAATTGGACTTGTATCTTGGATCCGGATGTTTTATTGACTGCTGCTTCTCTTTATATTGACTACCGCTACTAATTGATAGTTGGATTAATTTTGGTTGTCTGGATGACTTTCTGCTGGACGTATCCTTATGTTGTCTCTGCTTTTCTGGTGAGGCTCCTTTAGTATTTCTTATCTTATATATTCTCACGTTCATTCATATTTTATTCTATATTAATTCTATATTTATTTTTGTCCCCTTTAATTTTTTCAAAAGTTTAATTGCTTGAAACAGAGAAACGGTTCGCACAAACAAAATGAACAATTGCAGGGAGTTTCTGGGTATATCGAGCTCAAAAAATTACTCTTAACATTAGTCATTTCATGGGTATTTCCAATTATTCCGTCAATTTTCTAAAATACCATAAATTACCCTTTTTTTCCTTTTTTTCAAATTGATGTTAAGGATGAAAAAAATTTTTTTTCCCTCAAAATTAAGGCAGTATCTCATAGTAAATTTATCCTAGTTTCCAAAACTGTCATTTGATTCTCTGTAGGAGCATTTGTTGCTGAGATATCGACGTTTGAAGACAAAAGGAACTTTTTCCGTTGAAAGTCTCATATTTCAGTGAAAAATGGCCCTATCAAGGTTTTAAAATAACAAAATTGAAGCTGAATGAACAAGCTATCCAACCCATTTGATGGTTTAGCTAAAAAAAAATTTTCCAAGTTCGTGCACTCAAAAAAAAAAGACACAAAATTTACAATTTTTTTTTTGCGCTATTTCCTAGCATCACGTAATAACCGTAACTTCCCAAATTTTTTCGCTAGAAGAACTGAAAACTAGACATTTAGAGCTTCAAAATCCTTTTTTTGGAAACTCGATACGACCATTTTTCACTGAGATCCAGCCTGTCAAAAAACACGCCAAAATTGCGAAAAATTTTTTGATTCTTTAATTTTTTCCTTTAGTGTAGTTCCGAATGTATGGTGGTACAAACTCTAAAAACTCCATTTCTTTAGGAGAAAGATCTTTTGTAATATTCACAATAATATTCATATTTGAAATGAATAGAAGTCGTGCACACACAAAATATGAGAGCCAACTGAATAGGTTGCATGGAAAATCATAAGTTTCTATAGGATGAGCCCCCACTCCCCACCGAGAGCAAAATGCAAAGATTGGGGAGTTGAAGGTTAAATCGGTCAAATATTATCAAAGAACTTGTTGCCGCTTTTATTCATAGAAAAACCGAAGCATGGTAGTCTGGAACCCCCCTATTGATAACATATGAGTCATTCAAGATAACCATTACATTATCAGTGAATATATTATGTGCAAACAATAGTTTTTTTCCTGAGGTCAAATCGGACAAACAACATTAAAAAACTTGAAGCCGCTCTATTTTTCGTGGAAAACTCCTCTACTGATAACGTATGAGTCATCAAACTGTGCAGTTGCGCGGACCCCCCACGTGGCCGGGAGTTTACTTCTCGTCGGTAAGGTAAGCACCACCAGCTTGGTGACGGTAAAGCAGAACTCCCGCCCTTTCTTCTCCCCTTGCCGCCCTTATCACGTTATCGCTTGAAACAGAACCCCTAGATGGCAACGATAAGAGGATTTACCTCTCACCAGTAAGGTAGACACCACCCCAGGTTGGTGATGGTAAAGAACCCCATGCTAGTAAAGCAGACCCCCCCCCCCTCTCATCCCTTTACCGCCCTTCTTACAGTACAAATTTGAACAAAACCCCCCGAGATGTCAAAGCAGATCGGGTCCCTCCTCTCTGATGGTAAAGCAGAATATCCAGAACCTGCCTTACTTATCCACTGAATGTTTTACTTACATAAAAAAGAAGAAAAACAAACCTACAAAGCATATTTAAATGTTTTCTTACCAATGGTGGTTGCCTGGAAGAAGGTGCCACCTCTTATGCCTATGTGTCCTTTGACGTAACAAAACTTTGGTATGAATCTCGAACACACTGCTACGGAAAACACGAGTATGAGTATTCGTTCAAGGATTGAATAATTATTCATGTATCAAAGGAATTAATACCCTCATATTTCCCTTGATCCATACTATCTATTTTTGAAAGATACTCTTTGCTTTCCCTTCATAGTGCGAAAGAGAATTACAATTTCATTTACGCAGGTTCGAGTAATTTTCCAAGAAATGAATCAATGTAAAGCTTCTCGCAGGTCCATGGCGATGCAACTGACAAGTTTGTCGTTACTGCGACTGTATTACATTTGATAGAAAAAACCAGACAAGACAATTTGTATATGATCGAATGGGTTCATATATGAATCGGACAAATGGTACTGTATAAAATTTGAATTTAAATTTTATCAGAGTGAGTTTACTTAGTGTGCCGTGGTTTTGTGAATAAATTCTTGGTCTTTTTCTGCAAACTTGTATATAAGTGTGAGTGTTGCATTTTTATGCAATCCAGTAAAACAAAGATTAAATTCAAATTGAATTTCCCGCGCCATCATCATCCAATCAACATTGATGGGCGCCATACCTCATAGGTAGTACCTATGAAGTGGCGCTAACCTCACACTTCCTCTAGAATGCATCTAGTGCATTCTAGAAACTTCTAGAAGCGTGCCTCGTGGTGCCACTTGTTGCCACGTGCCGTCACTTAGAAAAGATTGTTCACCGCGCACACATCATGATACAACGTCAAAATTATTAACACTTCATTCAGACTCACACAAGTTAGTTTTTTTCAAAAGATTTATACAATCTGAAAATTAGAAAGTG
>JAQQBS010001423.1:3503325-3520218 GCA_030347275.1 Microctonus aethiopoides
TGAGTAATTTTAAGATTAATTGGTTCAAAGCGTGTGAGTTGGTCATTTTGTGCGGATCAACACGTGGCGAACCGCCATTGTTATAATACGACCGAATCCATCCACAGCGCGACGCGTAATACTTGATTTAGCAGCGAAATTAATTAGTTATAAGACAATTATTATATTGAATTGAGAGTGACAAGTATTGTATTGTCGATTGGTTTTCATTTGTCGCATCGTTGTAGACCCGTCACACCTACGACCAAATTACTATTTTCATTTGTATGTAATAATTATTATTTGCCAGAGAAGGCACAATTATTTTTCATATCATTTTGTTCATTTGTTACTTTAATAAATAATATAGTTTGTATTTGAATTTGGACAACGCGAATCTGTTTTTTGAATATTGAAGATTCCCCCGAACTCTTTAGTCCGTTACAGGTCATCGGGGTGGCATCCCTTTCTGAGGACAAACCGGTAATTATCAAATTAATTTCTGAAGTGCGATCCTGTTTTTGAAGTGTCGGCAGGACGCATCTCACAATATATATATATTGTGACGATTTTCCAAGGTCACAAGTATTTTTTATTACTTTATATGTTCTTATATATGACGCTCGCTGAAACGGGCGACGGACACAATAGTCGATAAGTTAGAATGCAACAAAATACAAACTATGAATGAATGAATGTAGAATTAAATAAAAGATTGATTGTAGAACTGAAAAAGAATAATGTAGAGATGTAGATAATGCATGGGCACACAAGCTGAAAGATTAAAGAAATAATATACTGAAAATTACTACGATGATTCTATGGCGAAATAGAATGTACGTAGTGTCCAGCAATTCGCTGATCGATACGCTTGGCGCGTAGTCGATGGAATGGTTACGCATAACGATCCAAGGTGGCAGCACCTCCTGGGACGACCCCCAGCGAAGCGGTGAACAATAGTAAAACGAAAAGATCCGTACAACGGAGAACCAATATAAAAAGACGTCACTTGGAATTTGGACTGCATTGTTGTAAGACGTGTGCCCAGCATTGTGCGAAACATATCTAATTATTAACCTAATTATTGCGAAATTATTGTTCAGAGTGTGAGTGTGAAGTTGTGATAAAGCTGAGGGTGTTGCTGTGAGGAAATATTTGCATTCTAACAACGATAGTTGTAAGTAAAATACAAGTTAATATATTTTGTGTCTATCGCCACGTGCCGCCGCCTTGCTCAGCGGGCGTCCATCTTGTCTAGTAAGCGCCAAATTCCCGGTCATTAAATTATAAGCCGAGAGAAGCTGCCGAAGCTGAGATATTATTATTGATTATTAATTTGATGTAAAAAACCAAATCAGCTGTATACTGGTGTACGGACCCAGACGCTGAAATTATTAGTTATTATTTTTCCTTTCATGATTCATACGCTGTATGCGTAATTCTTTATTATTCAATATTATTATTATTATTTTTCTATCAATTACTCACGCAGAGCGTGCTACAATTTATGTTTGAAATTATTATAATTAAATAAATAAAATTATTCATAACTTCTATTGTAATAATTCAACGATTTCTTTCGTGGTCGTTTAATTATATTATTTCCTATTATTTCAATTACACTTTATTAAAATAAAATAGGTACACGAAAGTGGCATCCCTTGTGTGCTGCTGAGTCGGATTGAACAAAGGTAATTATTGTTTAAATAAATAATTGTACGTGGCGCCTAGAAAACGCCACGTCACAATATATATATATATATGTATTATAGTGAGCCAAATGAAACTTTGAATTTTTTTTCTTTTACTATAGTGAAAATACTGTTCAAGGTGACCAGAAAATGAGCGTGTGAAAAGAGGAGCTCTTAATTTTAATATTAAGAGGTGACGATGCGTGTTTTTGGATTTCCCATTTAAATAACATGGGAATTTTTTTTTTTTTTTTGATTTTTTTTGCGTTGTAGCGAATTCTTATGTTGTAAAAATCAATACATATCCTTATAGAAAATTGAGTGATCTACAAAAAAGGTTCTATATGATTTTTCGTCAAGTCAACTCGTTGAAAAGTTATTCCAGGTTAAAGTTCAACCTCAAATGACATATGATCACTTTCACAATTTTTTACACGTTATCACAAAATATTGGTCCAACAACATTAAGTATCGTATTTTCCGTGACTTTTTTCATTCTTATTCTACAAATTTGTAGAAAAGGACTCATATTATTCTGCACGTTTCACATAAAAAGCATTGAAAAATAATTTTAATGAAATTTGTTTTACCTCAACGTTTTGTTTTTAATTTAAGTTGATGCTGTATTAATATTCATACAGACGATGGTTAGGTATTGAATCAGATTGACATAACTAATTATCAAACCTGTCAGTAAATTTATTTTAATTCAAGACAATAATACTTTATTTTTAATGTTGAGTGTCGTATACATGTGGTGACTGAATTATATGTGTAATTCCTTTCAGTGTAGTGTGAGAACTGAACTTTCGTGACTTAGAATTAACAAAAATTGTTTATAAAATTGGTGGGGAGAAAATTCATTATTTTAAAGTTGCCAATGAAACATCGAATATCATTGGAAGACGTATAAAAGGGCGGTACATTGAAGAAATGCCCTGTAAATGCAGCGCGTAAGAAATATAGGAGTAATTACAGAGGATTAAAATCATTTAAATTGCGTCATAAATATTTTGAAGAATTTATGATTAGGATATTAAGTATTTGCTCTGCAGCTTATCCCAGTAAATATGTTTTGAATAGAAATTTTCTTAATGCATTCTACCTAATTGTTATAATTCTATTTGAAATGAAATACTGAATATTATTTATAACAACAATTTGGTAATGTGAAAAATAATATATGGATTAGTTTTAATTATTGTGAACGAAAGAAATCTTATATGCAAGACCTTGAACATATTCCCCCCCATTGAAAGGACGCATTTCAATTAAAGAAAAGAAAAAAAACTAATATTAATTGCAATTATGCTTTTTATCGAGTTGGTCTTCTTCACTGGTTATAGACAGGGGTACAACCTTCACCACAGGTCTAGTTATGATTCCATCTGCAGTTTTGATTGATACAACCGGCGTGACATTATCAGCCCCAGGATGAAGTTTTACAATTCTTCCTAGACGCCATCGTGTAGGTGGCAAATTGTCATCCTTGATAATAACCATGGATCCAAGTTCTAATTGGGCAGTGGTATCATGCTTCCATTTTGCACGTTGATGTAGACCATGTAAATATTCGCGTTGCCATCGCTGCGAAAAATGCTGGACCATATATTGAAGATGTTGATATCTGCCCAGTCGATTGATAGGGATCTCACGCACATCTGACTCAGGTAGAGCCATGAGCGATTCACCAACGAGAAAATGCGCAGGAGTCAGAGGAGTAAGGTCATTAGGATCGTCAGTAATAGGCGATAGAGGTCGGGAATTCAAACAAGCCTCAATCTGTGTTAATATAGTGTACATTTCTTCATAAGTAAGTTTAATTTCGCCAATAACGCGTTTTAAATGGAATTTAACAGATTTGACCGCGCTTTCCCATAACCCGCCGAAGTGAGGAGCATAGGTTGGATTTAAATGCCATGAGATTTGCTCATTCATTGTGTATGATTGAACATTAGCTTGAAACTTCTTATTTTGCAATAGGCAACCTAATTCATTTAATTGATTCCGCGCGCCTACAAAATTTAAACCATTATCTGAGTATAATTTTTGACATCGACCGCGGCGCGATACAAATCGACGTAAGCAATTCAGAAATGCCTCAGTACTTAAGTCGTGGGCCAATTCAATGTGTACTGCCTTGGTAGCGAAGCAGATAAATATACAAATATATGCCTTGATTGTTGTGCGATTTCGTGTTTTTTCCTTCAAATATATTGGACCAGCGTAATCCACTCCGCTGACATAAAATGGTCGTGTAGGTGTAACTCGTGTTGACGGTAAATTTCCCATGATATACTTAGTCGTGGTTGCTTGTAGTCGTATGCATTTCACACATTTTTTTACGACCTTTTTGACCATTGCCTTGGCTGATAGAGGCCAGTATCTCATCCTCAATGAGGAAATTACTGCTTGACATCCAGCGTGTAATAATCGATTGTATTCATGTGTAATAATTAACCATGATAGTTTGTGATTAGCTGGTAATACAATAGGATGCATTTGGTCGAATTTTATTGGTGCCCTTTGGAGTCGTCCTCCTACTCTAATTATTCCATTTTCATCGATAAATGGGTTTAACGATACTAATCGACTGGATTTTTCTATGTGTTTTAAGGTGTGTAAACTTTTCAGCTCTGCCTGAAAGCATTCATGCTGAGCCGCCCTTATAATACAAAGCTGTGATTGATACAGTTCTGATGTGGTCAATCTTGTTGTTGTAGAGCCCTTGCCCTTATTGCGTGTCATGGAAACGAATCGAAGACAATACGCAATGACTCGTGTGAGATGCGTCCATGATGAAAAATTAAGAAATAAATCGGTTAGATTTTATGTTTGCTACGGCGACTATTTGTACGTTTCTTTCTTCTGGCAATTTTTCATTAACAGATATTTCTCGACGAGGCCACGCCGAAGCTTCCTGCGATAGCCACGAAGGCCCGTGCCACCACAGTGTTGCATTTGACAATTGCATCGGATCTGATCCACGAGATACTAAATCTGCCGGGTTTTCTTCAGATATATCATGAGACCAATTATTATTTGTTAATCTTTGGATTTCTCCTACTCGATTCGCCACAAATGTTTTCCAACGATTTGCTTGACTTTTTATCCATGATCGTGTGATCATAGAATCACTCCAGAAGTACTGATCATCAATTTTTATCATTAATGCTTTAGCCACTTTATCAGCTAATTGTGCAAGCAATACCGCTGCGCATAATTCTAATCTTGGCAACGATACCTTTTTTAATGGAGCGACTCGCGATTTTGCGCATAATAAATGAGTGGTATGAATGTTATATTTATCTGATGACCTCAAATAAATACAAGCACCGAATGCAGCTTCAGAAGCATCACTCAAACCATGAAGTTCTAATCTTATATGATCTACTATTGCTCGACGCGGTATTTTTATTCTATGAAGATGAATTAAATGTTGTTGGAATTTCTACCACATTGTGTGTAACTCTTGAGGCAGGGATTCATCCCAGTCCAGCTTTAATTGCCATACGTGTTGTAATATAATTTTCGCTTGTAGTGTAATTGGAGCAATAATTCCTAACGGATCAAATATTTGCGCGATTTGTGACAATATTGTGCGCTTCGAGATTTTTTTATCTTCTTGTGGATTTATAGTTATAATTAATTCATCTGCCGTCGTCATCCATTTTAATCCCAATGTTTTTGGATCTTTTGTTGCTTGAATAATTAAATCATTTATTTTGTTATCCTCTAATACTAATGGTTCATTTGAAGCCCATTTTCGTAATGTAAATCCGCGTGTTAATAACAATTGAGCTACTTCATTTTTTAATCGTCTTGTATTTTCTATGCTATCCGCACCTGTCAGCAAATCGTCAACATAAAAATCATTAATAATAATTTGACTGGCTTCAAGATAAGTGTTTGAATTTTCTTCACCTATCTGTCTCAAACAACGTTTTGCCAGAAACGCTCCTGCCCTCGTACCATAAGTCACAGTATTTAATTCATATGTTTGTATTGGTTGATTAGCGTCAGAACGCCATAGAATGCGTTGATAACTTCTGTCTTCTTCCCTCACTAATATTTGCCGATACATTTTTGCTGCATCTGCTGTGATGATGTATTTATGTTTTCGAAATCTGAGTAATATGCAAAATAACTCATCTTGCACCTCATAACCTGCATGTTGAACGTCATTTAAAGATAAACCCGATGTAGTTTTTGCTGAGCCGTCAAACACAATTCGAAGTTTAGTTGTAGTGCTTTGCTCTTTAAAGACTGCATGATGTGGTAAGTAAAAAATACCTTTTTCCTCTGTACATTTTTGTTTTGTTAACCTTGACATATGACCAAGCTCTTCATACTCATGCATAAATTTAACATACTCTTTTTGTAGTGTTGGTGATACCATGAATTTTTCCTCCATAGCTAATAATTGTTTGTAAGCGATATTGTAGGACTGGCCTAATTGTTTTTTTTTCTCATTGAATGGTAAAGTGACTATAAACCTATTTGACGAATCCTGTGTTATTGTTGATACGAAATGCTGTTCACATGGATCTGATAAGTCTAATGGTGGAGCACAGCTGCGTTTTGTGCATTCCTCTAATGCCCAAAACTTCTCTACCTGTGCATGTAATTGAGTGTTTGTGATCATATGGCACGATACTTTGTTTTGAGGTTGAGTCGTTTGATATTGCATGCCGCCGGTTACTATCCATCCTAGCTTTGTTTTTTGTAAGAATGGTTGATCTTTGCTCGTTTTTATTTGACCAACACAGAGTAAATCCCAAAATAAACCTACGCCTATAAGCATATCTATTGACCGACTATCATTGAATAACGGATCAGCTAATTCTATCCCACTGGGAATTTTGATGGCTTGTCTATTAATATTGATATTAGGTATATTGTCTGTAATTTTTGGTGTTATTAAGCAAGCAATTGTAGTTTTGAACCCTGTTGTTCTAGACTGTAATTTCACGACTGTCTTATGCTTCAGATTTATTGCTGCTTGCAGAATACCCGAAACTGTTGTTCCTGCTTGTGATTTTGCTAATTTTAATCGATTGAAGCACTCCTGCGTCATAAAATGGATTTGTGATCCTGAATCTAGTAAGGCACGACATTCCCTTCACGGTCATAAACTTGAACTATCGCTGTGCCCAGTAATACATGTGATAATGTTAAATCTGACGCTTGGGCTATTAATGAGGTTTGTGTTACCACCGATGAATTTTCTGTGGATACTTGTTTCTTTTCATTGTTACTCTTGGTTATATGTAGTAATGTATTATGATATCGATTGCATTTTTTACACGGGCCTGAAGAGCATGATTTACCCTGATGACCTGGTCGTAAACAATTAAACCATAATTTTAGCTCTTTTACTCGAGCGATGCACGCTTGTACGTCTCGACTCTTGAATTTTTGACACGAATATATCGCATGATTCTCATAACAATCTGGACATGAATTTGCTGTTGTTGAATAAGACATCACGCGTTCATTTGCTTTTTTATTGTTCGATTGTCCCTTGTTAATTATTATTGCGTTTGATTGTTTGCCTATTGACATTTTTTGCAGGTATTTGTAATGGCCTTCCAACACCGTTATAAAGTCGTTGAATGATCGTTTCCCGTTATTTTCTAATGTATGTCTGTTCCATAGTTTTTGAGTCTCATCGTCTAATTTTTTACTCAGCAAATATATAAGAAGTGACTTACATTCGCCAGTCGATTCTCCCAGGCTCTTTAATGCGGCTAAATGATTTTGAGCATCATCAATGAGGCGTCGTAGATCTGTACCTGAATTTTTAGTCATTGGCGATAATTCACATAAGGCTTGTGTGTGATGTTCAATTAATTCTTCTGAATTTTCGTATCTATCTTGTAGCTTTTTCCATGCATACTCATAATTGGCCTCTGAAATGCCTAATGATTGTATCGCGCGTGCGGCCTCACCCTCAAGCGCGTGACTCAAATAATTGAATTTATCGATTTTAGATAATGCACTCTGTGTACTGACTAATGAATTGAATGAATCACGAAAATTTATCCATTTTGATAAATTCCCATCAAATTTTGGCACCGAAATTGACGGCAATTGTCTCAACATTGACCTGTTGGTCGTATGTTGCACTGTTTCATCGTTTGCTGAATTTTCCCTATTATTATTTTGAGTGCTACCCTCAGAATTTGCAAGTAATGTTTTTGCTAATGCAATAAGTCTAAAATATTCGTTTTCAAATGAATCGCGTTCAACCGTTTCCGCTGCTAATGCATCGAGATTAGTTGAATCTATTGATCTTTCAATTTTATCTTGAATCTCTTCATTTTGTAAATCGAGTGGCTCGAATTTATTTAATCGCTCTCGTATCTCTTGACAATGCGTACTGTTTTCAGGATTTTCAATAAAATTCCTAAAACGCGTCAATTTAGATTTGAGTGTTCCGCGTTTTTGACTTAAATTTGCGAACGGCATAATTATTCAAACAGATTGAGACTCGCTTGGATATAATGGAAAGGAAATGTGACTTACTCGTTGTCGAATCACTATTGGCATGTCTTCTCGTTCTCCTAGTGATTACCGTATGATGTTTCTCGTGTTGTTGTCTCTGCAATTCTCTCTCTCGTTGATGATTGTCACCTCACTTGCTCTTGTTGAGTTCTCTCTTGCAATTTGCACACACATATGTTCACTATCCGGCTCGAAGGACCAATGTTTTGCCTCAACTTTTTGTTTTTAATTTAAGTTGATGCTGTATTAATATTCATACAGACGATGGTTAGGTATTGAATCAGATTGACATAACTAATTATCAAACCTTTCAGTAAATTTATTTTAATTCAAGACAATAATACTTTTTTTTAATGTTGAGTGTCATATACATGTGGTGACTGAATTATATGTGTTATTACTCTCAGTGTAGTGTGAGAACTGAACTTTCGTGACTTAGAATTAACAAAAATTGTTTATAAAATTGGTGGGGAGAAAATTCATTATTTTAAAGTTGCTAATGAAACATCGAATATCATTGGAAGACGTATAAAAGGGCGGTACATTGAAGAAATGCCCTGTAAATGCAGCGCGTAAGAAATATAGGAGTAATTACAGAGGATTAAAATCATTTAAATTGCGTCATAAATATTTTGAAGAATTTATAATTAGGATATTAAGTATTTGCTCTGCAGCTGATCCCAGTAAATATGTTTTGAATAGAAATTTTTTTAATGCATTCTACCTAATTGTTATAATTCTATTTGACATGAAATATTGAATATTATATATAGCAACAATTTGGTAATGTGAAAAATAATATATGGATTAGTTTTAATTATTGTGAACGAAAGAAATCTTTTACAATGAGAGAAATCCACTCTGACGTCAATAAAAAAAATTCTTGAGCGAAAAAAGTATTCTTGAGCCAATAAAGTTCTCTTGAACCAAGAAAGTTTTCTTGAAATAATAATATATATTTTTGAGACAAGAAGGTTTGCTTGAACCAATAATATATTTTCTTGAGTCAAGAAAGTGGTTTGGACTCAAGAATACACATTCTTGAGTCGAAAAAATGGTTTTGGACTTAAGAACACACTTTCTTGAGTCAAGAAAGTGGATTGGACTCAAGAACACACTTTCTTGAGTGAACAAAATGGTTTAGACTGAAAAATACACTTTCTAGGCTCAAGAATTTCGGCTTCGAGTTTCTTGTTTCAAGAAATTGATTTCAAAGTTTAAGAAATGATGTTCTTGGTACAAGAATATCAGTTCTTGACAGAAGTATTTGAATAAATTTCTTGCGACAAGAAAGTTAATTATTAATACAAAAAGATAGGTTCTTGATACGAAATGAAAACTTTTTAACCCAAGAGTTGAATTATATTGAACAAGAAAATAATTTCCGAAGTGATATTATTTTTGTACAAACATATAATTTCTTGGGATAAGAAAATAATTTTTTCGAGGCTTGACCTCTGTAACTTTCAGGGCCGGCTTTAAAATGCGTAGGCCCTCGGGCCAATATCAGGTGGAGGCCCCTGTGGGAAAATAGGGATAAGCCCGCCGTATATATAGGTAGTGGAGACCCTGGCCCTGTGGGCCCTGCCTTAAATCCGTCCCTGATCGTTTTGCACGCTGTATGTAAACAACAATGCTCCCGTCGCAATTTCCATATATAGCAACATGCTCACAACGTTTTGTTTATAGGGCTGTGCTATGTTTTGAAGGTAAATCTGTTACTGTGCGATCCCAATTTCAGTCTTCCAGCGATTTTTAGTAGACAACCTCATTTTCCTGATTCGCAATTCAACATCATAGTTTCTTCTATGTAGAAAATTTCATTTAGGCGCAAAACTGTACTTTTTTCACTTAAGAAATATGTCATTTTTGCGTCAATAAATCATTTTCTTGACGCAAGATCGAACTTTCTTGAGCCAAGAGTATAGTTTCTTGTATCGAAAATTTTACTCTTGCCGCAAAATTGTACTTTCTTCACTCAAGAAATTTTTCATTCTTGCATCAGTAGATAATTTTCTTGACGCAAGATCGAACTTTCTTGGGCCAAGAGTATTGTTTGTTGTATCGAAAAATTTTACTCTTGCCGCAAAAATTGTACTTCCTTAACTCAAGAAATTTTTCATTCTTAAGTCAATAGATAATTTTCTTGACGCAAGATCGAACTTTCTTGAGCCAAGAGTATCGTTTCTTGTATCGAAGCATTTTACTCTTGCCGCAAAATTGTTCTTTCTTCACTCAAGAAATTTTTCGTTCTTGCGTCAATAGATAATTTTCTTGACACAAGATCAAACTTTCTTGAGCCAAGAGTATCGTTCCAAATTCTTGGAATTTATTCATTTATTCCTACATTATCGGTCAATTACTATGGCGTTTGTAAATTGGCTATTTTGCTTTATTTTACGTCACTTTAACGTGCGACGCGACACGAACAAATATATTCTAGGGTCAGAACTTGCCACGTGTTATCCGATTTTTATCTGTTATTTTACATTCTTGCGCAATAACAATAGTGTATATTACTTATTTATTATATAGTGATTTTAAATCATTTACAATATTTACTTCATTTCGACTATTATCATATTTATCAAAACACATTGTCGATGCAAACGTACGTATAGCTACTTTTTTTTAGATTTTTCATATACTCTTTTAAATCGTGATCTATGATTGATTGATATATCATAAAAATAGCAAGTTATCATAATTGTCGGTAACTCTCGATTGTTGTCCACTTAGTATTTGCCACCAGCGCTCAACTTTGACTTACAGCGCTGTGAATTTGCGCACAGAGCTCGCGCCTGATTGGCCAAGATTGATGGCCATGAACTTCACTTATTTCGCCGCTAGGGTCTCTGGCGCATGTAAGTTAGGTCCACCTCCGGGATCACATGACCACGACTCTTCCTCATTGTCCGTTCAACTGTATAAACCAAGTTGTGAAGAAAGTGACAAATTCAGCTATTTACATCGCATATTAGTAAGTAATGTGTTTTGTCCATTCATGTTTATTAATGACAAATGTAGAAATATAATTTTACCGAACAATATAGAAAAATATCATATCGATGATATCAACAAACAATTAATCTACTATATCGGGTAAAATACATAATGAGATTTTCAATGAAATATATCTTATTATGCAATATTTCATATTCACTTTTCTATCTCATTATGTTGCATACGTCCACAAATCAGAATTGGCTATGTTTTTTTTATCAATCAATTGCCAATCGATCAATTCTCTGTGCAATCCTTTCAGTGACAATGTCAAAGATACATCTATTATATCGTTGTTCTGTTTAATATAGGCAATTGTATTGTTTACAATATAAAATTCAATAAAAGACAAAAATCAAATAAAGTTTATCTCAAAAAATTCTATGTATTCACGTTCAGCTACAATTGATTTGTAATACCATATAGAGTGTATAGATGATTGTTTACGATAATAATATCACTGGGTTTGAAAATATATGTTTAAAAATTTCGAAATAGCATTTGCATATATGACATTTCGATACAACATATTTTTCCAAATTTCCAATATACCATACATGTTGTCACAATTAACTAGCATTGCTACTTGAGACAAGAAACATCGCCGAAGAGCGCAGGATGCAGAAGGTCTAAATATGTACCCTGCGGACACATATTTAAACCAAAATTGAACAATAGAGTTTCACGATAGCCTACGATATTCGAGTGTAATTATTACTTTTTGATATTTGTCTCTGTTTACTGTACACATTCTCACAATTGATCAGCATTGCTGCTTGAGATGAAAAACATTTGAAAAACAAAAACATCGCCAGAGAGCGCAGAACGCTGAAAGTCTAAATATGTACCACGTGGATACATATTTAAACCAAAATTGAGCGGCAAGAGAGTTTCGCGATTGCCTGCGATGTTCGGGTTCTGTTATTACTTTTTGATATGTCTGATTTACCATACACATTGAAAATATTCTTAAGAGTGTCAGGACTACTATCTTGATGGCACACTATTTTATATACATAATTGATATTGATCCCATAAATACATGATTTTGCGTTTCTGGTTATTGCGCAATATTATAATAGTACGATTGTACATAAACATTTTTTTTCCTTAATAATCACAGAATCTATTTGTTGATATTTGGCAATGCATGTATTAAAGAGTTGAATTTTGGTCTCCAATTAATATGATTTATGTTTCTTTCAGGGTATATTGCATAGATTTCAGTATGCCGGTGAAACAAAATTTCTTTCAAAAGTTACCAAATGAAATATTCACGGAAATTGTATCCTACTTGACATTTAGAGATCAATGTAGACTCATATCCGCATCGAAATATTTGGCATCAAAAATATGCTCGTTGCCACGAAATATAGAAATTACACCACAGCAGTGTTTCGGAACTACACGGGTAGACGTTAATAGATTCGAACGATACATTTCTGCTTCATCAATAATTTTCGTCATCAATCCATTCGGTTATGGTACAGACTCGAAATTACGAAAAATCGTAATAGCTGATATGAACGTTAGCAATGTTAGTAGAATCAGAATTGAATGTATGTTACTTTATTATTTCAATGATTCGAGACATTGCGTAGTTGAAGTTGATCTGAGTGCCATCATAATTGCACCATTCATCGTAAGCCAGATGTCTGTCAATTGTCCAAGATTGAAAAAACTGATTTTGGGAAATACAAGAGGATCATGTGATCGAAGGCTAAAACAGTTCTTCATAGATTCAATTGTCAAGAAATCACTCAAAATACTTGAGATAAACAACAACAATCATTTTTCTGGTTCAGCGTTGGCACATGCGCAAATCTCAATACTCACGCATTTAACATTGAAAAATTGTAACAAATTGCATCTCCGTCATTTAGGAACTGTAAGAATTTACCTATTGATTTGAATTTTTTTTCATCATCAACATTTCATTTAATAATTCTTGTATTCTTTCATTTCATGAAGTTCATCAGAAATAACAACACTCTTATCAGTCTGGAAATTACTAATTGCTGCGATGATGAAAGAGGCCCTAATATGGATATCATATTGAATAGTCTTGGATGTACTATGATAAGTCGTTTCGTTTTGATGAATGATATTGCGTATTCAGATCAATATATCTCTTGGGAGATGATGAACAGACCAACGTACGCATTGGAGGAATTAACAATTGGTGGTCATAGGGGATTGAACCCATATATTCTTTCATGCGTTATACGTAATTCACCGAATTTAAAGTACCTCAAGATATCAAGTACGATATTGACAATGATAATTGCATTAATTTCAATTTCATATACCACTTTTAATATTCAACAATATAATTTTAGATTTTGATCTCGGCGAGCACATATTTTTTTCAAACCAATCTAGTTGTGAAACATTAGTACTGGATGATGTTATGTGCTTGAATTGCGCGATTTGGTTCACAAAATATCAAAAATTAAAATCTATAACATACCGAGGGTCATGCGAATTAAGTGGATGTCATTTGAGTATGTTTGTTATGATAAATCGAGAAACTTTACAAGTTTTCGATGTCACTGGCGCAGAAATAATAACATGTCTTCAATGCATCGCTCAACTTGAAATTATAGAGAGTCCAGGTAATAAGCCAATACAGATTGTAATCAATACAGAACGCATTGAAGGAGCACCATCAATGAATCCGGTTATTGATGTTTCACATCCACTTGTGATTTTTACCGATGTTGCACAGAAAAATTGAATGATAATAATTTGTCTTTAAAGTTCGGGCGCTGTTCCCAACGCATAATTTTCATTCATCTACGTATATTTAGAATTAATTCAAATTACTGTGGTAATAACGATTTATTGTGATTCATAAATTATAGTAGACTCTAATAATATCTCGCTCATGAAGTCAATAAACCAATAAAAACAAATTTCATATATAAAAGATATGCAAAGTAAAAACGAACGGTGAATTAAAATTCTGAACAGAAAAATGATAAAAAATATTTATAGCGATGCGTATCTATTGCTTTTTAATATTGGTGAGATACGTTATTATGTATGATAGAATATGTATGTGAATCATTTATATGCTGTTATTATTCTTAGATGCATGTGTACTATTTACAGATGCATGGACATCTATCTAATTATTAATAGTTAAGTACAGGATTTTCTTGATAAATTTTTTACGCAAAAGATATAACACAAATGTAATTGTTGATAACATAATTTTATTCATATAAGTTAATTGTGTAGCCGAAGAATTTACTTCGATTGGCAAGAATTTTGAAGAATAACATCATATTTTTGAATTATGTATATTTTAATGAAAATATGATTAGAAAAGTAACAAATTACTTCATATTTTTGTTTATTATTGATGCAAATGTATCATATTTTAATCCAAATACGGAAACCAATACCCGTTGCTATTATAATATATATTATAAAAAGCAATATATATTATAATATATATAATATATATATATGTCGGCGCACGGAATGAAAAACGAAAACCGGCGTTGACAATTTATCTTAAGTTTATTTTTAACAAAATATTTTGTCATTTATATTTTTTTCACTCGCATTCCTTCATAGATTGTAAATGCACATCTGCTTAGGATTATAATGTTCGCAGACCCTTCTGGCCTGCAATAAAAGTATGTCCAGGTTTATGATAAGGACTATTAGTAAATGTCCACGTAGGCTATGCGCTCGCTGAGGTATACAAAGAGTGATGTGAGAGAGAGACATGCATTTTTATGACATTCCGTCTTTTTCTCGAACGTAGCCACGGGCCGGACAGGAGTTTTGGAAGTTAGTCTATCCTGAGTGATAGAAAAGAACAGTTTGGCAATAGCTGGCGAAATAGCAATACTCTGTAGTTTTTATTCTCTGAGAAAAATCGTGTCGAAGGCCCGTGGATTCGTTATATGTCGCTCCGCGTATAAATCAGTGTATTACCTTTAATATCAACTGTGTGCCTGTTTTATATTAATTGTGTGTTTAAATTTATATTGTGAAATTGGTTATAAAGCTTATATCAAACTGTGTATCGTCGCATATAAATTATTGTGTGCATAACTTGTCATTTTTCCTACTATTTAATAATTAATATTGTTTGTTCATAAATTGACGATATAAATAAAGATAAAAATATAATAATGAATAGTGCTGGTGTTAATTCGAACGTTGACGAGTCAATGGAGCATTCACATGCTAATGTTCTAATATATATATATATATATATACAATGGAGCTTAGTGAGTAGCGAGTATTAACACCAAAATATGACTATTAATTAATTTACTGGGAAAAAGAAATAATGAAATCTTTTTTGCGTTCGTTATTTAGATGCCACGAATACCTAAAAACATTATCGCCAATTTTCATGTTTTCATCAAGCATACATGTTGAAAGAAATATGGACATTATATATATCACATGCTCTTGCGCATTAAAAAAAAAAATGTTACGATTTTCGATTAAAAGCAGAAGAACGTTAGAACTTTTTTGACGTGAAACCCTTGTTTCACTCCATCAGCCAATTCGCTACCGCGTCACCCCTCTCCTTCTCTTTCTGTTTATAATTCTTGGAAGTTAGCGTTGTTTTGTTAGCGTCGTTATATTCAGCCGCAGTGCTGTCACCATAGTGTAAGACAAATTTATGTGTTATTCGTGAAACAGAAGACATCGTGATCACACAAGTGAGAAGAGCAAACGCCTGACGAATTTTTTTTTGTACAAACGGAACGGCATCAGGACAATTTAACAAGTAACAACTCTATGTAAGTATTTCATTTGTATTTTTATCAGTGTACCAATAGGTATGAGTCTTTTTTTCGTCGTCGTCTTGAATATCTTTCTGCGTTAAAAAAAAATACGAAATTTCATCATAACATGAGTTCAGTCAGGAAAATAAGCAATAAGTTACACTTTCTATTGAATTTTAATATATTTTATAAAAAAAATATATGATAATTCAATCAAAATATTAAAAATACGCATATAATATATTAAAAGTGATGGGTAATTTTCAAAACAAAAAAATGTTGCGTTTTTTCAGCTAAAAACATAACAAAACAATAAATTCTTGGAAGAGAAGGCTACTTCGTTTGTTTGAAGGAAGAGTTGTTTGGCTATTTTGTCCTAACAACCAATACGCTACGTCGTCGATGCCCACTCGGCTGCCGTGCCATCATCTACCGCGATTCTGTACACACAGTCGTGAACATTCAACGTTTCGTAACAGCAGTGATTGACTATACGTAAGTGATGCATTTGATCCCTTTTATTCTCTTCCAATTTTGATAATCAATTTTCCAACTTATTATCATTGATGAAAAGTAGAATCGCAAAAAGAATATTGTTCTCCGGTATATACAGACCACACATAATATTAATTGTAGGGTATAATACGTGAGAACAAAATGGATGAACAATTACAGAATAGCCAGAGCTCAAGTTCTTTTTTTATGAACTGTAGTTTTGCCTCAGAAATTAGTATCGATGACGACAATCCTAATATTATCAATACAACTTCAATCGCTTCTTTATTGCACGAATGGGAGCTTGATCCATATATCGAATCATTTACACGTAAGTTAGGCAAGCTAAATGATTAAAAACTGAATCATAATTTGTAGTGATTTTTTGAAGTGAAACTTCTTTTGGGACGGTGTGAATTGAAATTTATGAAACGAAAATGTGTAACGTAAAAAGAGAT
>JAQQBS010001423.1:3563435-3577187 GCA_030347275.1 Microctonus aethiopoides
ATAAAAGAATTATGAAATTAATATTTTGGTATAGCTGTTATTTGCATGAGAGATTCCGATGTAAAAACATCTAAAAAGTGCCTCCTTCAATTTTGTTCTATCGGTACTAAAAAAATTTTTTTTAAATTTGGGGCCCTCAAGGTACCTCATTCATTTAGACCCAGCAACTCCCTGGAAAAACATGGTGTCATTGATGAAGAGCTTATCAAACTTGCCGCGGAACGCGAGGGCGCAAAACGCACTCTCACATTCCATCGTCAGTTCTACCGGCCCTTAATCTAATTATTTGGTCGCGAGATTGACGGGTCTACCACGATACGACACTTTACATTAATCACTATTTTGATTATTCTTATTACTGATAATTTAATATCACTGTTCAATACTTATTTTATAATTTGTTATCGCGTCGCGCTGTGGATACGCTCAACAGAATTATAACAATGGCGGTTCGCCACGTGTTGATCCGCACAAATTGATCAGTACACACGTTTTGAACTAAATTTATTGCGAATGTTACTTACGCAATCTCAATGCTCGTCTCGACTTCTCAATCGTCGCAATAACGATATTCTCCAACAACTTCTGTTCAACTCACACGCAAAATCTCACGTAATTACGCTCAATATCACACGCTTTATTCTTACAATTACTATTCAATCACGCTTTACAAATCACACACAACCTGCACACATGAGGTCCACCGTGGAAGTGTCGTCCAAAATAGCTTCTTCCGTCTTCTTCTCCTTCCATCAATCAAAAGTCCTCCCAAGTCAAACCAACTCCTGAGCTCTGTAATGTCGATAATGTTAAATTGCCCCATTAATCAAATTAATTACTATTGTATTACGTAATTATTTGATTGGTTCGAATTTGAATGGTGAATTTTCTCATTGGTTGAATTAATTGAATTTCAAATTTGGGTCCGGATTTTTAATGATGGCCGCCTGTTTGCTGACTTAATATTGTGGCGCCATCTGTTTGCTCTTATTCACACCCATGTTCTGTCGACATAATTATCGACGCATTGATCATTTGTTGACACTTACTAATAAGTGTGGTTATGTTGTCGTCGTACTTATTGCATTAAGCATTGTTGGTCGTTAGTTATTTGGGCGGAGTTATTTATCCATTTCCAATTGTCTATCCGGACGTGATTGTCATCAACAATTAATTATTTATTTGGTTGTGGTTCAAACTTGGCAATTCGATTATCAGAGACATTGAGCGTTGACTGGGCTATATTTGGATGATTAACATGGATGATTGACGTCTCCTCTGGGTGATCCGGATTGTCTGCGGTGAAATTTTCCTTCCCTACATTCATTTATTCATTCGTTCATTCATTTATACTTGATTAATTACTAATTATATTTTCCTTTTATTTCCACAGCGCGACGAATTTATTATAATTTATATTATAACTAAATATGTGATGGGTGGAAAGCCACCACATCACAATATATATATATATAATAAGTATAGTTGTAAATTTGAATGAATAATTAAGTTATACACTGGAAGGGTACAATTGATATATGACTCATTTTATTGACTCAAAACCTTTTTCAGGTTTTATTTGATTCATGAAAAAGATTATCCAAAATCAATATTTGAAGTATGAACAAAAAGCTTTATTCTACCTATCTTCATACAACCAGTGTGAATAAAATTATGGAGACTCTTTGTTAAACAAATGAGATCAGACCTATAATGTATTAAACATACTTCGTTACATACACATAATTTCTTTTGGATAAATTAAATTGCTTGTCTACTTAACAGAAAACTTACTGAAATATATATTATATGTATCTTTGTATGTTTGTATGTTTATATATACATTAATTCAGTAAGTATTTTGTTAAATAGGCAATCGCAATTTCATTTTTTCAATGACAATTGTGTCTATATATTTTGACGACGGCCCGTTCGTCCCCCGAACGTTTCACCGTCATCCACTCGTCCTTTTCAAGGGATGCCAACTCGGTTGTCTGGAACGGCTATAGGTCACCGAGGAAACCTTTTTTTAAATAAATTATATACAATCAATGGGTTTTTTAGTTGAGAATGAACATTATATTTATTAATTAATATTGGGGAAAATGGGAGGGGGGGGGGGATAAAATATAATGACTCGAACCAAAAATGGGGGAATTAGCCGGATGGAAATTTGTACATAAATTATAACTGTTCCTTGAAACAAAAAATAATAATGAACTAAAAATTGTCTTTTATAACAATTAAATCAAAACAAACTGTCTCTATTAATTTGGCCGTGAATTCAACGACAGGTCTACGGCAGTGCACAACAACTTTAACGGAGTAAATGTTTTTTAAACAACACACATTATTTTCTCATCATCAACACGACGATATTCCATTCGGTTCATCCAACATACTCAATACAATTTCTCACACGTTCATTTTCAACACGTTCAATTCATTCACATTCGTCATAACTTTTCACTCGTTATTACATTGTTTGACCGCGACAGTGATTTTACGGGCACTTTTCTTCACTATTTCTTTTTCCTGGGGACTGGATAAATTTTATTCTTCTTGGAGAACCGGATAATTTCTCTTCTTGACTGACTACCATGACTAGATGTTATTTGGTTCTGGCATTGTAGTACGGCCACAAAGTAATCGACGATAGTACTCGCCACGTGATGATCCATAGGTACGTCTGCTCAAACACGTGTTTCAGAGTGCGTAAAATAATCCAGGTCATCCTCATCCCATGAGGAAATCTTCCTGGCATTATTTCACTCCTATTGCCCGAATTATACTTGACGAACGCACTCACTTCTGCACGCACCATAACTCTCCACGCCCATTCCAATGTCTTACACCGCACTCTTCACAGGTGTTATCTGTTCGGCGCCCGCCATGATCGTCTTAATTTCTTGCACGTGTTACGCTCCGTGGCGTCTACACACGCCCAACCCCTACGGCGTCTCCCTCCGTTCTCCTTTTGGACACGGGCCTTGCCCGTCTTCTTCACTCATTCGGTATTCCACGGCAATTCTCGGCTTGTCCGAATTGCACCGTATTCAGCCGAATCCACTGTCGTGAGCCGAACCCAACCGTCGTGAGCCGAACTCAACCGTCGTGAGCCGAACTCCTACCATCGTGAGCCGGACCAAGCCGGACCAAGCCGGATTAAACAGAACTCGAACGAACGTATATGATGAGTGGCAGGCCACCACATCACAATATGTAGCAAAAGATGTTTTATGATTTATAATCTATTGATTTCATTTTCTTTCTATATAGCCCAGGCATTTTAGACATTTTAACGACCAATCTGCGCATAAATTCAAACCAAGCTGAATTTTTGTACACACCTTCATTACGGCATTGTAATGAAGATGTGAAAAATCGATATTGATATCGTGCCGGCTAAAAAAGTTATAGAAGTCAAGATCACGAAAATCAGTTTTTCGCGAATATCTCGCAACTTATCGCTCGGAGGTCAATAGAGGTCATTATAATAATTGTTTGTTATAAAATTACCTACAAAAAGTGCTTCTTACATTTTTCTGTAACATCAACCGTTTTCGCAATAGAGCGCAGAGAAAGCGACTATTTTATGACTATGCATTCGTTTCCTCACCACCTTCGAGGTAGAATGCACGGCGCGTTTTTTTTTACATGGTTTCCCCCGTAGGCATAATCCATGGTATGTAATTCGTGATTTTTTTATTCAACAGTGAATAATTTTCGATTTGAGTACTCAAAAATGCAGAAAAAAAAAACTTTAGTATGTAATTGTATTTTTTCATTCATTGTCGATTTCTTCACTTTCCATATCATTTATAGTTTCTGATAAAATGTCGAGTGGACAGATTTCAATATTAAAATCGACATCTTCATCATTTTCATTATTTGTTAACTCTGCGTTTAAGCATGACTGGCCACGAAAATGTCCACAAAGTTTAGAACATTTCAATCCAATTTTTTTGCATCCACATTTGCCGCCACAACCTTTTGTACAATTACAAAAAATTGTATTAAGTAGATTAGCGGGTGCTGGTGGCAATAAAGTAATTATTGGCTGCAATATATCATTTTTTAACTCCCAACCCCACTGTTCTGGATCATTTTCTCTTCCTAGCCAGGTTTGTATTTGATAATACACTCGATAAATATGCTGTTGAGCTGCTGAAGAAGTAGGTGGTAAAAGTGAAAATTTCACAGCTGTGCTATGTCTTGTTAGTTTAGCAAAGCTACAGTATCTGTAATTATCTATTGAATGTTCAGATGTTGGAGCACCGTACATTGCTAATAGAAAATGTATTCCAGCATTGACAATGACATCTCGAGAGCAATTTTCGTGTTGGAATATTTCTGCAGAATTGTTTAAATCACATCTTTTTTCAAACATCTTCAAGACTTTCATTTTTCTTTTCCCAAAAAGTGCTGAAGTTGTATCACATCCGGTCATGGCATGTAGAAACAGAATATTTTTCTTGCAATTTGGATACTTGTTGAGGCTATCAGTCGAGTATATTTTTGTTTCAACATTGTTTTTTCCTGGTTTTTTAAAAAATAGTGATGTAGGTTGATCAAGTATTTGTGTGCGTGCTATGAGAAGTACCAACAGATCTATGTCTTCGCCAACGATAATTGTAGTATTATTTATTGATTTTTTAATCGCTGTTTCAACTATTAAGACGTCAGCATCATCACGTGATTGTCTTGTAGGAATATCAACTTCTTTGAACTTCTCAATAAGCATTTCAATTAATTTTCTTTTGTTAATTCGATTAGATAAGAATTTTTCTTGACTGATAGGAACTTCCATCGATTCATTGAAGTGCACTTCACAAGATGTAGAAACGGTAGCGGTTCGTCTTAGTTGCTTCATCGCTTTGATATTTTTACTGGTATCAGAGTAACCATCAAATATGACAACAGTATTTGTACCGAAATTATTTGATACATAATTAATATATTTGTTAATGATTATATTAAATGTATCATTTTTTTGCCATACGACGCGATGCAAAAGAAATCCACCATCGATTATGTATGTTGCATTATCACAATCTATTGGATCATTAATTGGCTCGAAGTACTCGTATATTTTCGACTTTTGAGTTTTTCTCATGCCAACATTATCAAATAGTGCTGTTGGATATGGACTTAATTCATATTGTAAATATTCACAAAGATTTTCCTCAAATTTTTTATTTAAACAAATTCGTTGAAATAGCAATAACGGATCGATTGTTATTTTGCAGTCATGAACCATGATTGAAGTGTTTACTGATGATAATGGAAGAACTCTGTCAGAGCGTTTTAATTTAATTTTGTCGAATGTTACTCCTGTAATTTGTTTAATTGACTGCAGACCAATTTTTTTGGCATTATAACAGTTGATTTTATTATTGCCAACAATTCCTGTTGATACAGAAACTACTTGATTGCAACTTGAAAAAGGATTATGCAAATCAAACCACTCTACAAGTTTTTAATATCAGTATTATCTCTTATAATGCGTGAATCTCTTGAGTCTACAGTTTGACCTGCATTATCAAATGAAAGGTCGCAAAATTTTTCAATTTCTTCACAAATTGAATTTGTTGCATGCATGCCATATATCCACTTAGATAAGACACTTTCATGGGTACTCCTTCCTCGAGAAACTCCTCCATCAGTTTTCATAGACTTCATCAAACTTTGTTCAATAGTTATGTCGGTCCAGGTTCCACAGTTGAATTTTTCTGTGCGTCTTACTGCAAATGTTTTCGTAAAGTTTATATAGTCTTGACTATTCATTTTATCTTTCAAAGCTATCATATCTTGCAAGTATAAATGTGCAGATTTTGCATACAGGAAATGACCAGATGCATGAAAATATGGAAGCATTCGCTGAACACTTGTAAGATGATCATTCCATAACCCTAGTCTCTCAGCACGAATGAAATCATTAGCTATTGATATCATTTCAATGTATTGTAGCCATAACTGAGCAGTAGGACCATTGTTTTTTAATTTAGCTACTTCGTCATTAAATAACTGTATTAGTTCGTTCAAAACATCTTCAGATTCTTCAATATTATCATAAGATATCGTCCCTTTAATAATATCCACCATGTAACCATCCAAAAACTCCTGCAGATTTTGATCGATTGTTAATTTATTATAAATAAGCTTCATTAGTACAACTCTAACAAGTCCATGCCCTCTTACGGCTCTTGCATAAGCATGACCATCTAACATTTTGTCAACTGAATTTGGAGCATAAATAACACTAAGAGCTTCCTTGAGTCCACTTCCTTCCATTATATATCCTATAGATCCTAGAAACGACATAAGCATATGAAAACCGCCCAGTCTTACAATAACCTTGGATATATCAGATTGAACATCAGCAGCAGCTACAATTTCGCGAGCTTTATAGTAAAGTGGCTGATCAAAAGTAATAATGTAACAATTTTGTCCATGTGATTTGGCACTACGTACTGCACAATCTAATGTGGTGTAAATTGTGTCTTTATTACTTGCAGGATGATGAATAAAGGGCAAGAACATTATGGTTGACGTTGTGAAGTGTTTATTATTTTTTGTTAACTTCTCTAAAAATCCATTCCACCCTGGTAGACCGTTGACATCTCTCCACTTTCCATATGCCCACAATAAGTCTACCTTACTACAAATTGCTTCATTGAAAATAACATTATAATCGATTTCTTCAACTATAATTTTACTCATTCCAGCTACTTCACGATGTTCGTAAGTTAAAAGAGGTACGTGTGAAACTGAAGTTAAATCCTCAGCGTTTGGTTTACTCTTACATTTCACGATGGGCATATCAGCTACAACAGCGTTACTTGGAGAAATTATTTTTATTACACCCATTATATGCACAGTATTCTGCCCATCAATGGTGGAAACATTAATGTCTGCATTATCTGCAACATACTGTAAAATTACATCAGGCTGTGAAAGAATACGTGGTTGAGGATGATAAACAGATGACACTTCATACGTCACAGCATCGGGATATGGAGCACAAAATCCAAAACTTGACAAAACGTCTAGTAGTCTTCTTGAGGCATATCTTCTATGAAGGAATACAGAAACGCTAAGTAGCAGGCTTGACAAAAACGATCGTGGACGCATCACACTCATTATAGCATGGGCTATAGCTGTCAATTTTGCTTGAATGTTTTTTGTTTGGCCTTTTTTATTCTTAGTAATTAATTCATGCAAAAAATGTGTTAAAGTTTGAGGAATTTCATCAATAATATTCTCTAATATTCGACTTGGTGGTGGATAAGATTCGTGAATAATTGTCATGGAACGAATATCTTCTTTAATTATTGATGCAGCAGCTTCTACAATTCGAAGGCGTTCATCACAAAGATTTTGTTTTTTTTCTTCGTACCATGAATTCGTCAAAATGTTAGTTGCAGTATCTCGAAAGCAAATTATCGTTAAAGATTTACTTTTCGTGGTAATCACAATATTATTCCCATATCGAGCAATCAATTTTTTTATTATAGTTCTATCATCTGCAACGTACTCTTTCATTACATCTTTTAATTCAGCCAATGTGAATTGACAATCATCATTATATTCAATATAATAAAAAACATTCTCCATTGCTATTTTCATATTTTCGTGCACTGGACGACCTGCATCACTCTTTCCTTTCACTGCCATAAAATTTGTCAGACATGCAGCATGATATTTAGCTTCGACAGATACTAAGTCATGCTCAAAATTTATACGCTCCATTACACTTCTCCCATATTTATCATTGCGCGCCTGTGCAGCTTTCAATACCGTGTCTTTGAATGTAAGAGTACTTACTTCTTTAAAAACGCGTCTGTATTTTTTTTCTTTTTTTTTCTCAATCATGTCACTTGCTTCTTCTCCACAAAACAAACATAGTTTTTTAAAATCAAAAGAACTCATTCTTTTTTTGCGTGGAGATGCTGATGTACTAGGTTCTTCTTGGGATCGTTTTAATGCTGCAATCCTTAAATTATTCGTATAATTCTTACGACAATTAGTATGAACATTCACAAAAGTCACAGTTTTAAAGTATTCAATTTTACCGTCACCTCTGGCGATACTACTATTTTTTAATGTTTCTAGCCCACGCCTAACTTCTACAACATCACCATCTGATAACAATCCTTCGCATATAAAACACGTGTCACTCATAATGAAAATTATTTAAGAGCACGAAATTACTGAAATAACGTCTTCAACGCTCAAGAAATATTTTTCAACTGAGCTAAACACAGTCCAACTGCACTCCGACAGGCAGTAGCAGGTATAAAGGGACGGGTCTCGTAACAATAAAATGCAAAACATCTGCCAGTGGAGGTCGTTAGTATAATATATAGTAGATTTTACTAAGTTCCCAAACCTCTATAATATGAGTATATTTCTCACAAAACGCCCAACGTCAAAAATATGTTTTTTAAACACTTACAATCATGAATAAAACACAATAGAGTCTACGCCTTGGTATACGGTATACAATACCGTATGTGAGTGCATTGTAGTCGCTTTCTCTGCGCTCTACTGCGAAAACGGTTGATGTTACAGAAAAATGTAAGGGGCACTTTTTGTAGATAATTTTATAACGAACAATTATTATAATGACCTCTATTGACCTCCGAGCGATAAGTTGCGAGATATTCGCGAAAAACTGATTTTCGTGACATTTTGACCTCTATAACTTTTTTAGCCGGCACGATATCAATGTCGATTTTTCACATCTTCATTACAATGCCGTAATGAAGGTGTGTACAAAAATTCAGCTTGGTTTGAATTATTGTGCAGATAAAACCTAAAATGCCTGGGCTATATAGACTTGATCTAGAGATTTGACAAATTTGTAAAGTTTGATTCAATTATATTATTCAAAGTTTATATATAATTATATTTCCACTGGCTGAATAAAGATAAACTAAAAAAAGCCTTTTGATTCATACTCCGAAAATCGATATTTGATAATTATCGTCTTTTGTAAATTAAACGAAACCTGAAGAAGTTACTTTAATGAAATATATGGATCATATCAATTTCAACTTGTATTTTATAACTAAATGATCCACATGCATTAGACACTATATTATATTATATTTATATATTCATTTGTTTATTGAAGTGAAACTTCTTAATCGACTTCGGAAGCGTTAAACGTTAAACGTTAAATGATATATATATATATATATATATATATATATATATATATATCATTTGTTTACAATTGTTTACAATATATATATAACATTTGTTTACAATATATATATATATATATATATATATATATATATTAGGGTGAATCGAAAAAAATAGATTTTGCTGCCTATGGTCTTAAAAGTTTGTTTTTGGGTAGACAACATAAAAAATGAAGATTAAACTTTTTTTTAAATTTTTTTAGAGGGCGCGCGGAGCTCTCAAAAACGTGAAAAAACGCTCATTTTTGCCTTTTTTTAGGTTTTCATACTGTATCTTCGGATGTATTTATCAGAAAAATTTAATTTTTAGATATATTCTGCCCAGAGGAATGTGCTTGAAGGAACCAGTGTAGAGGAGGTGATGAGATCTATTTTCGATGACATATTTGAATCCAAATATCACGTTATTTCGTATTTTTACCTTATTTTCATCATATTACATTTTAAACATTCACGTAGATGCTGTCTTCTTCTTTTTTACCCCAATTAACCTCATAATTATGTTAAATTATTTAAAAATTTTTATCCAATTTAAACCTATAAGAGACATGCTGCATTGAGCGGGAAATTCAAAACATCGGTAACCAACGTTTTTAAATATAAAATGTTTATAAAAGTTATTAAGTTTTTATTTTCTTTTTAAAACCTTTTTTAAAATTGAATTACTTTGAAATAATAATATCATATGAAAAAATCATTTTTATCGAAAATAAAGATAGATTAAACTAAGAGTCGTCGAATAAGGTTCAAGTGATATTAAATGTGAGAATTCATTTAATGAATATAATAACTGAATTCACAGCTTTCATCTTCAGTACAATTACTCCCTTTGCTTCTATACATCTGGAACATTCCAGTCTGATTTTCTTTTGAAAGATGGCATTGCGGACCTCGAAACCAAAACTGTGCTCACTCGTGCCTCTCTTGCTTCAGCTCCACTGACAGATTTCGAAGCTTCAGTCACTATTTTAATATGTCTCTCAACCGCTTGAGAATGACAGGGGTAATCCAAAACATTCTTCAGAGAGTAAAAATCAGTCATTATAAGATTGTTTAATTCATCATCGGGAATACCCTTGACTATTGGAGGTTGAGTAATTTTATCCAATTTGATTATTTCTGTGTAATGTGTGGCTTTGAAATTGATGGCCGGTACTCTAAACTCCCTCAGTTCTGTATCTGGAGACTTTCTGCAGTTTAAAATAATTCGTAATGCTCTGAGTCGAATTTCCAGATCATCATCTGTCATCATCGACAATAATACACTTTCACAATGTGCGAAATATGCGTTTCTTTGTATAACTTCGTCAATTATGTCTCTGACATTTTTTTTCAAACAACGCGAAAGCTGTATAGTTAAAATAACATGGTTTGCGCCGTTATAACATTTTGGATTTTTTCTTATTGCAAACCATACTGGTGCGTAGACTTTCATGATGACTTGAACTAAATTTTTTAATTTTTCATTAGGTTTGGAAGTTGCTACGTACAGTCGAAGAATTCGACATGCTGTTGTAAGCCATCGAGCATGACTAATTTTGCCAGGTTTCATATTCGCCAATTCTTGAGAGCATTTTCCACTCGAAACGGCCTTACAAATTCGCAATAAATATTGCTGATCCGTGCTTAGATGTAAATTAATCTCGTCTGGAAGATTTGTACCTGATTGTACTGGATCAAATTCAACAACAGTCAATGTCTCGCAATCAGAGATTTGTTTGCTGATTGGCCCTGAGAAAGTAGATGGACCTGTTTTTCGGCCATCATAATGTTCAAGCACATTGCGCAGAATGAGTTCGTTTGCGTGAATTTGACAAATGAACCAATGTAATGCTCTTCCAAGATGTTGTTCCAAAAGGCGAATCACTCCATTTTTAAATCCAGTATTGACAGGACATCCATCACATCCACTCGCAACTAAAAGCAAAATACAAAATTTCAATAGTGTTTAATACAGTATGTAAAATGAGATATGTCAAAAGGAAATTTCTACGAAAGAAATATCTGTACGATTTATTTATTACCTAATTCTGTCATGTCGATATTACATGTTGTTAAAAAATTGTATATTGAATTTTTGATGCTAACAGCAGATCCTGATTCAGGAGTTGTGTGTCCTAAATATATTTCACCGGGTTCCTTCAACATTGTTATGTGTTCTTCTTGTTTTTCTCGGACATGACGTTTACTTCCCTTCTCTTCTATCATACGTGTAAAGTCTTTTCGACCGTCAAAATATAACGATTTCAATTCGTTATTTTCCGGCTTCTTGTTACGAATGTACTCATGTTACGTTTTGAGCTCTCGCTGGATCTTTGATTGAGTTATAACCATGTTGGAATTATGGGCTGTAATGAGTCCTACATCTTGAAGGACAGCATTGCCAATGATCGCTGCAGTTCTTTGGGATACACCAGTTCGTTCCATAGCTATGACAAGATTGCGCAATTCAAATCTCATTTGCTTTTCTTGACTAAGAGACTGAAAACAATACAAGAGATATTTTGGAATTTCATAAATTTGACAGCGATATGTAACATCTTATCATAGCGATGCTTTTGAATTGCAGTCAAAAATAGATTACCTGGGAAAGAATTTCATTGGTTGTAGTTGAAGAATGAGATCTTATCATACTACTCGAATTGTCGGTCGAATATCCAGCATTGTCTTCTACCGTTGGTGTTAAACTATGTTCTTCTACATGTGTTAATTTGGTTCGTAGTTTCCGTATGACTTGTGGTACTGTTATAATCCTGTCGTTCCTCTGATCTTCTAAAAAGTACTGAACTGTCTCAGGAACTTTTGTATGGGGTTTGCATTTACAAGTATCCCAGCTGATGCATTTACAACAAGCAAGGTCAAAAAGTTTATCTGCATCGCTTCGAAATTTTCGAATTCGTTGTACAGAAGAATCTGAACTTTTCCATTTCCTTCTGTTAGCCAGCAGTGTGTTATATTTGTCCCACCAGAGTTTTATTTTATTCACCATTGACTTTTCATGTATTATAGGTATTGAGGTTTTTCCCCAAAGAGTCTTCAATTTGTCTGACACAATCTGTAGTATATTTGAAGTTGCAAGTTCATCATTCATTTTGCCTAAATGAAGAATATATTGTAAAATTTCTTTACACGTTGGAAGCTTATCCTCTGGTAATGATGATGGAGTTAAAATCTCTTCACTTTTGTAATTGCTTTCCCGCCTTGTTGCCATTGTAAATCTACAAAGTTTTATGAAAATTAAAAATAAGATAATTTTTAATAACTGAACATGTCAAAAGCGCCAAATACTCTAGCAAGCATACGTAGTAACAAAATTAGTATTTATTACATAAAAATGAAACCTTCCATAATTTCTGTATGTTTTAATATAGTTATTTAACAAAAGTTATTACCTTATACTATTTTTCAGAAAAAATTTCTGTATAATTGATACTTTGAACTACTAAAATTTATATTGACAATGTCCTTTTTTATTAACACGGAAAATAAGAATTTCTGGAACACGATTTCGATAAGAACACAAAATAGAGGTTAGTTCGGTATATCATTCTCTTGCTTGGAGCATATAATATATGGAGTGCTTATTTCTATTCCTTTAACATTGTAGTTCATGTTTGCAGAATAGGGGCTGCTATTTCAGACAACGAAAAGACCAGAGTGCGCGAAATTTAAAAATAGTGCGCGAATTAATTATAAATTTCCATTTGTTTTAAATTATTTAAACTTTATTCACTATTAACAAATACAAGTAACATGGTATATTCATATTCGATGTGATACTCAGTGCAGTTAAATAAATATGGAAGAATTATTTAAAAATTTCGAATTATTAATTTAGAGGCTGAAAAAACATTTTTCATTATGTTTTGTGCATTTTTTTGTAATTTTTGAGCACAAAATTTTTTGGAATAAAAATTTTTTGATTCAAAAATGGCAAAAAGCATAATTAAAGATATTTTTTCAGTCACTAAATAAATAATTCGCAACGCATCAATTTTTTACTGCAAAGAAAAATTAAAGAAAACTTCAAAATTGGGGATTTGAATCGCGTTGGTAACAAATGTCCAAGAGTACTCACTTATTTCATCTTGCGTCTATACTTTTCTTTTTTCTTTGTCTCTGCGGCCTCATCAGCTGTTTCACCACGAAAGAAACATTGCTTCATGAAATCAAACACTTCACTTCGTCATTTATGGGGTACAGATGGAGATGCTGTAGTTTCTCCTTGTTCAAGTCGCTGTTTTGCTGTTTGAATACAGTTTTCACTAATGTAAACAGTTCGGCACTTTTCATGAATTTTAAAACGCGAGTCTTAACGCATGTTTAACAATTTTCGAATTATCATACATTTATCGCTTGTATTTTGTAAGACTAAAATCACTCACCATTTATGACATGATTTTTTCATATAATATTATTATTCCAAAGTAATTCAATTTTAAAAAAGGCTTTAAAAAGAAATTAAAAACTTAATAACTTTTATAAACATTTTATATTTAAAAACGTTGGTTACCGATGTTTTGAATTTCCCGCTCAATGC
>JAQQBS010001423.1:3616146-3639755 GCA_030347275.1 Microctonus aethiopoides
AGGCTGCTGGATCCATTATATAAGGGTATGCATGAAGTTTATAAATATAAAAATTTCTACATAAGTGTATGACGGCATAAAAGCACAAAATTTACATGCAATAATATGTATATAAATATATGTTGGATCAAATGTGATGTTATTAATACAACATGATAGGTTAGGTGAACGAAGTGGTGATATTCTTTTATTTATTTAAACTATTTATTTAATTATTTATTCATTTAAAATATATGAGGAGAAGCAATACTCAGGCAATTAATACTCATCAATCTACTGCTTAACGCAAATTCAACTGAATAGTTTCTAACGTCTTGATTGTCTCAGAGCTCGTTTTTATTCGTTGACCGTCACATTTTCTTACATTTCTATTTTATTTCATTTTGTCACATATGGAAAATATCTTATTTCTATTTTCTAAGGGTTACTTTTATTATTTTTGGTGTTTACTCAATATGTCGCCAGCCCGTCCAGCCTCTCACACAATGAATCATAAACTAGCTCGACCGTACTCAATAATTTTTTATACACGCATGCAATAAATCGGACTGTTATACTCAAAACTAAATTTTACTAGAAGTGTCTTTTTTTTTCTTTCTTTTTTTTCATATATTCCACTAATTCTATATATATTAGGGTGTTTCATATTTAGGCGATATTTTTTTTCCGAGCACATTGAAAATATGATTATAAAAATATTCCCGTTTGAAAAAAAATTCTAAGTTAATTAGAGGCTTAGCTGTATCAAAAATTCGATTTTCCGTATAATTAACACGAGAAGATTGTTTTTTTCGACTTCAACTCGATTTTTCATGACAAAAAATTTTTTCCTGAAAAAATGAATTCATAGCTTTTATAGAGCATCAAATTTGCTACAAAAAAGTTGTCTACCGCAAACGCTCTCCGACTTGCAGTGTTCGAGTTATAGAGCTGAAAAGCTGAAAATTGAGCATAATTGACAACAAATTTTCTCTAAACCGGAATTTATTGATTTGACATTGATTATTAATTTACAATAAAGTCTATAAAGCTCCTACATTATTAATTAAGCATTATAGCTTTTATAGTAACATAATAATTAATGTTAAATCAATAAATTCCAGTTTAAAAGAAATTTGTTGTCAATTATAATCAACTTTTACCTTTTCCAGCTCTACAACTCGAAAACTGTTGATCGGAGAGCGTTTGCGGTAAAAAACTTTTTTGTGGCAAATTTAATGCCCTATAAAACCTATATATTTATTTTTTCCAAAAAAAATTTTTGATTGCCGAAAAATCGAGATGAAGTAAAAAATAAAAATTTTCTCGTGTTATTTATATGAGAAATCGAATTTTTGAATGAGTGAAGCCTCTAATTAACTCAGAACTTTTTTTCAAACGGAAATATGTTTTTTTTTTTATAAATTATCAGATTTTTAGGTATCAAAGTTAAAAAATAAGACAATAATGTATATGTGAGCTGAAATGCTGAAAGTTGATTATAATTAATACCAAATATTCTTTATACTTGAATTTATTGATTTGACATCAATTATTATCTTATGATTAAACACTGTAAATCTCTTACATTGTTGATTTCAGGAACTACTGTTCATAATTAAGAAATAAATATAAGTATCCATCAATAATTATTACAAAATCATAATACAAATGAATTCAAAATAAAAAAAAACATATTCCCGTTTGAAAAAAAGTTCTGAGTTAATTAGAGGCTTCCCTCATTCAAAAATTCGACTTCTCATATAAATAACACGAGAAATTTTTTTTTTCGACTTCATCTCGATTTTTCGGCAATCAAAAATTTTTTTTGGAAAAAATAAATATATAGCTTTTATAGGGCATTAAATTTGCTACAAAAAAGTCGTTTATCGCAAACGCTCTCCGATCAACAGTTTTCGAGTTGTAGAGCTGGAAAAGGTAAAAGTTGATTATAATTGACAATAAATTTTCTTTTAAACTGGAATTTATTGATTTAACATTAATTATTATATTACTATAAAAGCTATAATGCTTAATTAATAATGTAGGAGCTTTATAGACTTTATTGTAAGATAATAATTAATGTCAAATCAATAAATTTCAGTTTAAAGAAAATTTGTTGTCAATTATGCTCAATTTTCAGCTTTTCAGCTCTATAACTCGAAAACTGCAAGTCAGAGAGCGTTTGCGGTAGACAACTTTTTTGTAGCAAATTTAATGCTCTATAAAAGCTATGAATTCATTTTTTCAGGAAAAAATTTTTTGTCATGAAAAAATTGAGTTGAAGTCGAAAAAAACAATCTTCTCGTGTTAATCATACGGGAAATCGAATTTTTGATACAGCTAAGCCTCTAATTAACTTAGAATTTTTTTTCAAACGGGAATATTTTTTTTTTTTCCATAAATAATCATATTTTCAATGTGCTCGGAAAAAAAAAATATCGCCTAAATATGAAACACCCTAATATATATATTCAAATGATCTGTATATTTTATTTAATTTTGTTGTAGGCATGCACTCGTAAATGGAACGCAATGGACATACCACGAACTGAGGAGTATAACAATCTACTGTCAATGGTATGGGCCATGCCTCTTGTTCCGTCGGATAAATTTCAATTAGCGCTCAACACCATCCACGATGAAATAAACGCAAAGTTTAATGGTGATAGAAATTTGATGACATATTATCAATATCTTTCGTCTCAATGGGGGAGAATTCCTGAAGTTGTATCCGTTGCGAAACCCCCCGTGCGAACAAATAACATTTGTGAAGGGTTCAATAGGCAGTTGCCTGCAAAACTTGGTGGTCCCCACCCGCCAATGTATCGGTTTTTACGTACGTAATTTTCTATATTCATTTTTAATATCAATGTAATTATATCATTTTTTAATATAATATTTGTATTTATATATTGTAATGAGGTGGCTTGCCACTCATTACTTGTATTTGCGCCCGAGCGTATGTATTTGTATTTATGCGTGAAATTGTATGAAAGAGTAAATGTGAGTGAAGTGAGTGCGGAAAAGCGGTGGTCAACGTCGCCAATCAACACCAGTGGTCATCACCGTCAATCAAATGAAGCTCCGGAATATAGCCGAATATTATTCCAGATTAATATAAAAGTGGGGCAAAGGAATTTGTAGATGATGGAAAGGGCAATAGGCTGAGAACGACGCTGCCGTAATTTCGTACTACACTTCCGACCGGAACGTAATAATGTGAGGATGAAAGCGTGTTGTGTGTACTCGAGGGCGAGGACATGTTTGTTACTGAACCATGGTGCGGCAAAGTTTACACCGTCCGGAGATTATAGTACAGACTAGAGTGATTAACCATGAGGGCATAAGAAGTCGCGAGGAATGCGGCGAGATGTCAGGTAATCTGATGTTTGTTGATATCGACGTGATGAGTAAACGCCTAGAGACGTGTAAAGTAATTTCATCTGAATCGCGCAACAGTATATTCACACGAGGTCGGAAAGTCAATGGGTGTTATTATGTGTGTGAATGAACAGTGAAAAGCACTACTTCGGACTTCACCATTCTAACAACACGTGTGTCAGGTGTGCGTTCTTGTGTGCCACGGCGAAGCCGCAACCGGAGAATGGAGTCGATGGAAATGGGAAGGTCGTCGAGATGATTGGGCTGATTTGGCGATAGTGACTGTCCAAATAGCCAGTGAACAATCGAGAGGATGGACACCCTAACAGACAGCTCCGGAGGTTTTCCAGCCAGCAGCAGAGCATACAACCACGTGCAGAGTCGGCGAGTCTAGTGTGTGTAGTGTGTGAGTATGAAAAGTATGGGTTATGAGAGTATGTTGAGTGAATAACATAAAGAATGAGTGAGTGAAACAAGTGTAATTGTGTGTAGTCAAAATCGGGTCTTGTAGACCCATCCGGTGAACGCCACGCGTAAAATAAGTAAAGTAGAAAATAGAGTCAAAGAGGACAAAAAGTAGAGTCAAAGAATGTATTAGAGTCATTAAACATTAAATGAAGAGAGAGAAGTAAAATAGATAAATAGAGTAAAATCATGTAGAATCACGAGAAAGAAATAGTATTGTATTCAAAATATATTGGTTTGGCCCTTAGAAAAGGTCAAACCAATATCAAAATTATTGTAAACATTTTTATTATCATATATTTCATAACTAAAATCACTTCGGCCAATTAATAAATATTTAAAGTCATTTTTATATCATCAAAATTATACCGAGTCCAAATTATTCATTATATTATTATTTAGAAGCATGCAATATTATTTTCAGAGCCGATAGAATTACCCCAGGATTCTATTGAGTATTTAAAACTGGGGTGGCATCCCTTGGAACCGTAGTAAGACAAGTAAGTTGACGGTAACTCCGGAGAAAATAGCAAAGTATCCGGACTCTAGTCTTTTTTAGGAAAGGCGGCCGTCACAATATATATAGGGAGAATCACCAAAATCGTCAAATATTGTGAAGGACGATTCGTCGAATTAGAAGCTGGAAAAGTGCAGAATAAAAGCAGGCGCACGAAACAGATGCGAAAAGATATAGATATTTCCAACAGCCAAAAATTACTTGTAATTAATAGGTAAGTACATCAAAATAATGCTATTATATTTTTTTGTGAGGATAGTGAAATAAAATAATGATCATTTGTTATTTAGATTGACAATGCGCGGTTTTCTGACCAACATATTTGATCACAAAGATTCAAATTATGGAGTTATTGTGAATAGTCTGCAATTGGAATATTGTAAGTTTTACTTGAGATATTTTTGATGAAATTGATCAATGGATAGAAATTTTTCATTATACTTTTTTATAATTTCCTTATTCTACTTTCAGATAGCGAATCGGAGGAAATCGAGGTCAAGAACAACGTATTAGCTGATCCTGATTATTTACCAGAAGGTAATTTCAATTTTTAATAAAAATTTTTAATAAAAATGTATCATTATCTTAAAATATAAATGTTTTATTTTCAGAATCTATTGCAAGTGATGATTCATTTGTTCGCAGAAGCTCACGATTGGCCGGTCGAGAAAATGAAAACTTATCGCGTGAGTATAATCAAATACAGATATTATAATGAATATTTTCATGATGATTTATTTTGTCCACATGTGATTTAAATATAATTTCATTTTAATTGATCAATTGAGCTTTTTTACAGAGGAATCTGACGAATATTCATCACCAGAAGAAGATTTTAATGATGCTGATAATGATAACAATGATTATGATGCTGATACCGAACATGATAACGACGACGCTGATGATGATGATGATGATGATAATAATAATAATGATGATCTAAATGATTGCAGCATAATTGAGGATTATGATAATGCAATTATGAATTCACCAAACGAGCCTGGGCCCTCGAATATTAATAAAACCGTTGCGATTGTGCACAACAAAAAATGGAAACGGTGTCGCCCATTGCCGCAGACTAGCAGTGACGACTCCGATATTGAGATCATTGTGCCGGCCACCAAACAAAATAAAAAAACATGTAATGAAGGTGAGAAAGAAAATGTAATATTAATATTTAATTACACTTAATTTTTAATACAAATTCATTATTTTTATAGAAATGTCCAATACGATTGTAATCAATTTGGACGACGATGAAGAATTCAACTCTTGTCAAAATGAGGATTCCGATGAAACTCTGTTTGGTAAGACAAATAAAACATATACAAAATTTATTTTTTCGTAAGTGATGGATTTTCAGAATACTTATAATTACAAATTTTCCTTTCATCTTTTCAGAATTCGACTGATGGGGGAAGTCCACATTTCAGGATGTAGAGCTGATTCAACGATCAATTTGTCCTAATAGTTTTTTCATTTTTCATGTGAGTAATTGAAATATTATTATATTTTCACAATATTTAGATTGGGGGGAGAAAATGACTGCTATTACATGATGTGACAGTTGACAACTTTCACTATAAATAGATTTCATTGACAGTATTGCTTCGAGTGGTATTTTATCAAATGAATTGAATTTAATGGTCTAATAAGTATTGCTGTTAGTGAATTCCTTTTTATTTGAACCTAAATTTGAAACGTTTCCACGTATATTACCATCATTATCATCACATTCATCTTGAACGGAAAAAGATGGTTTTGTTAAAATAATATTTGAAATTATTGATACTTGATATTTTAAATTGCAATTTTTTTTTAACAACATTAATGTGCATTGCTGTACTTTTATTCCGTGTGAATTTTGGGAACGATGTAACATTATCAAAATTATTTGTATAATCAGCAATAATTGATGTTCCTTTTTTAGCAGTCGATGACCGTGGACTTGGAGTTTTATTCAATGGTGATGGTATTAGTGGCTCGATTGTTGTCAATGGCAAACACCAATAGCCTTCAAATCCTCAGCGTTTTCAAATAATTAATCGTATGTACGACAATGAAGTGGTGAATGATAAAATAAGTACAAAGTATCAAATTCCATTGTGATTGCTTGTTCATACGGCGCATTAATAGGTTCTTTATTTGGACCTGAATACCTGTATTCTCCTGCACCAAACTACATGCAAATTATTGAAGATAATTTATTTTGAATTGTATTTTGGACATATTAATGTTTATATTTTTTTTTTCATCATGAAATCATGAAATTTAAATAATGTTTTAAAAATTAATTAACTCACCAGTTTTTGTGATGATTTATTACTAAATTAAATTTAAACAATGCATCGAACAATTTTTCTAATTAATCTATCTGAATATAACTCAATAATATTTTTGTTTATAATATTTTATAATATAATTTTATAATTGTTTATAATATAATATAATATAATAAAGTTGTGAATAATGTTAAAAATGAAAATAATGTCATGTGAATTTTTTTGAAGGGTATAAAATTAGTTTCCATGTTTGAAGTTGCTATAAATCATTCCGTATAAGACGCTTTTAATTGATTGCATTCATTCTATTTCATTCGAAAAGTAATTTCATAATTTGAAAAATCTAACTAGTACAGAACTTTATAAGTAAAAATTTCGAATATATATGCAAAATTGAAATAAAAATTTTTAATTTTTTTTTGTTCAATATAAATAAATGAGAATTGTGATGGTAAATTATGAGTAAACGTATCAACTATTGAAAAAAACAAAACAGAAAAGAAAAATATACACTGTAGCATTTAATAGTGGACTGTTTTTTATTGTTTGCTGATTTGATAATCACATAAATTCATTTAATATCATTATGAAATGTATATAGTGTAGCATTTAATAGTGGACTGTTTTTTATTGTTTGCTGATTTAATAATCACATAAATTCATTTAATATTATTATGAAATGAAAGTGTAAAAAAATTGTGAAATGGAATCTATTTATTTTGAACTCAACTATTGATTATAAAAATGGATAATAACTTAGCCTGAAAATGTAAGGGTGTGAAAATTAAGAATTGTCGTAGAGTAGTACGAAATAATTATATTCCCATAGGAAATTTAGTATTAAACAAATGATAATTTGGTAAAAATAGAATGCAAAAATATTGTTTGTGTTATTTAGACATTTATTCATGTATTATCGTCGTAGTACAGTATAAAATAAGTATAACACAAAAAGGGCGTTTTCTTATGTAATGTATATGTTCATAAATGATGAATAATTATGGTATGATAGTATGAAATGAGAATAATAACAAAAAATATATTTGATAAGGTAATTAAGATATTTGTTGGATGAACTCGTCGTAGTATAATGTATGATATAAATAACATATAACATTGTATTTGATAATGTAATTAAGATATGTTTATAAATGAATTCTCGTCGTGGTATAATGTAGGATATGTATGAAATAAAAGTAATATTTGATTATGTAAAAAACATATTTATGAATGAATTCCCGTCGTAGTATAGTGTAAAATATGGATAACATAAAAATAGTATTTGATTTTGTGATGAACATACATTTACAATAGAATAATAATCGTGGTACTATAATGAAAAATAAGATTAATAAAAAAATGGCATTAGATAATGTATTCATGATATTTGTTAAATGAATAATCGTAGTATTATAATGTAAAATAAGAATGATAAAAAAAAGTATATTATAATGTATTTTAGATATTTGTAAATGAATAATTGTAGTACTATAGTGTAAAATAAGAATAGAATAAAAATTGTATTTGTTTCTATAATAATTGTGTTTGTAAATGAATAATTGTTGTACGATAGTGTAAAATAAGAATAGAATAAAAACTGTATTTGTTTATTTAATAATTGTGTTTGTAAATGAATAATTGTTGTACTATAGTGTTAAAATAAAAATAAAATAGAAATTGAGTTGGAATTGATAGTAATTTAGATGAAAAGAAAATATCTGTAAAATAGCAGTCGGTAAAAGGGATGTGGGTCGGTATAGTAGGTTCCTAGTACTATAGCGTTTCCGTACAGTTGTCCATCCGTACACTTGAATTTTCGTACAGATCTAGGACAGCCTAGAAATTGAATTTTGCGCGTGTACCTTGATGCTCTCTTGAGGATACTGAACATTATGATTGAATATTTTGATCATTTTATACAACCGTCCCCACCACTTTCTAATATAGTTGTGTGAATAAATATTATAGTTATTTATCAAACATTTTATTGAGATGTATTCATAATATTTTTTGCGTTAAAATAGACGCATGCGTATTAGTGAATTCTGTCGATTGATATATGTAGTACATGGGAATCGATCATGTTATTCCCCATGTAAAAAAATTTATGTCAGACATGAGAATCAACCGTAATGTTTCCCATGTAAAAAATTTATATGTCATACATGAGAATCAACCATAATGTTTCCCTCGTAAAAATCGATCACGAATGATAATATGCAGTACTATAGGATCCATTTTGTTTAGAATGTACTATAGTATGAAAACATTATACTATAGGAACCATTTTGTCTATTATTCGAACGTACTATAGGAACTATTTCGTTTATTATTTGGAAGTAGTACTATAGCATATTAAAAACATAATACTATAGTATGGGAAACCATATTGTCGATAACGTAAACCCGACGATCGGAATTGTAGAGCTCTACATTACCGACTGAGCTCAAATATGCCGTGTTATAGCGCGATTATTTAAATTTGTATCTAGAACGTAGCCTCTATTACTACTCAGCGGAACATAAATAATGAATGAATGAATGAATGATTAAACAGATAAAAAATATTATGTAGAGATTGAAGACTATATATAGATTGAAGACAATATATATGGATTGACTGTACACACTGTATGGGCACACACGAGGAAAGTCGAAAGAAACAACTGATTATAATCTATTACGAGGATTCTACGTCCAAATTGTAGAATGTACGTAATGTCCAGCTATTCGCTGATCGATACATTTAAAGCGTAGTCGATAAAGTTGTTGCGCTTAATAACCCAAGGTGGCAGCAGTTCCTGGGATGTCACCCAGCGAAGTGGTGAATAATGACACGACGAAAAGAGTCGTAAGACGGAAAAAGGGAAGAAGAAAGAGGCACTTGGAATTTGGAAAGCGTAATTATTAGACGTGTGCCCAACATTGCGTGATAAAACAAATTATATAATTGATAAAATTGTTTATATATTGTTGAGAAGTGTGTGTGTGAGAAGTTGTAAAGAAGCAGTAGTTGTTGTCGAGTTGAAACATACATTTTGAGACAAACTTTTGTAAGTAATTAACATTGAATATGTTTTTGTGTCTATCGCCATGTGCCGCTCGCCTTGCTCAGCGGGCATCCATTTTGTTTAATAAGCGTCAAATTCCTGGTCAAATCATTAAATATATGTAGTAGTATATTTATTGTTTAAAAACAGTTTATTTATTTAAAACAATTTATACGTTATTGGGATATAGCAGGTTTAAGTATAAAATAAGGTTTGTGTAAATTTGTGAAGTAATGTGAAATTTGTCTATTCTGCCAGAATGGGCCTTGTTGTTATATCTCTGCTTGGCTGCTGGTTGACTACTGCTGGGCTACTGCTGGGTTGGTATTGCTTGCGAGAACTAGCGGTCAGGCTCTACCGCTTCTATTTTGCCTTGGTCCGTTCTCTATTTTTGCCAGCGTCGAAAGAGAGCGATGACCCGATGTGCCTGGCTTTTATACTGGGCCTCTGCTTCATGATTGGTCACTGCCGTGGTGGGGAGGGCAGTTTTAGACACTACTTTGGGCGCTTCTGATTGGATCGCTTGTACTTTTGGTAATACAATAGCTTCTACTCTGACGTCACTGGAACTTATTAACGTCAGAGGCCATTATCGGACGGCGCCAGACTGTCGCCCTTAATTACCGTAAGGTTCTAAGATCTTCCAGAACGTACGATCCCACATTCGGCCCTCCTGACAGAACAGCTGCCCTCAGCTGTTATTATTCTTCATTCTCTGCTTCATTCATCTCGGCGTCTTTTCCTTCTTCTTCTTCATCATCATCGGTTAACTCATCGTCATCATTTTCTAGCCATGGTTTCATGCTGTCGGCGGCTGTTGAAGTGTTGTTTGGACCCTCATGTTCGCCAACTTTTTGCACCATGTACCTTCCATGTCGCATTTTCTTTATGATCTTATATGGTCCCAAATATTTTGCATGAATTTTGAGCCCTGGCCCAAATTGCGTTCTTCTGACTGCCACGAGATCATTGACTTGGTATGGAAATTCTTCTTTTCTATTTCGATTTGCAGTCTTTCGATTTTCTTCTTGTATTTTCAGAATAGCATCTTTGGCTGCCTCTCGGAGATCGTCTCTTTCTTCTTCAAACTGCTCCAACCATTCCTTTTCAATAATTTCCTTGACTGCCAGATTTTCTTTGGTTCTCATTTGGACCCCGGTTAACAAATGGAATGGTGTTCTTTGAGTACTTCGTGATACTGTATTGTTTAAGTATCTTTGCACTTGGTCCACGTGTTTGTACCAATTCTTTGGTGTTGGTGCAGAGAGTTTCGTCAAGATCGGGATGAGCGTTCTATTCACCCGCTCTACCTGCCCATTGCCTCTTGGAATGCCAGTTGTTATCAGTAGGTGCTGGATCCCCTCTTCATGGCAATATTCCTCGAACACTTTGGAGGTAAATGCAGTGCCTCTGTCTGTGATGATTCGTCTTGGATTGCCGAAGATGGCTGATTGTTTCTTTAGTCTCTCGATAACTTCAGCAGCATTAGTAGACTTTGTGGGGTACAACCACGTGAATTTGGTGAATGCATCCACCACAACGAACAAGTGCTGATACTGCTTCTGCGTCACAGTCATTGGTCCCAAATGGTCGAGATGATAAGTGTCTAACGATGTATCTCCTTTGCCAATTGGTTGAATTAAGCCTTCTTTCTTGCCATTTTTTCTCTCGGCTAGAATACAGCTTAGACAGTTTCTGATGATCTTCTCCACTTTCGACCTCATGCCCTTGAACCAATAATTCTGCATTAGCAAAGCCTCGGTTTTTGCTACTCCATAGTGTCCTTGCTCGTGGGCTTGACGTATCACCTGTGTCTGCAACAATTTCGGTACAATTATTAATAATTCATCTTTTATTTCTTTATATAACATATCATTTCGGATTGTGTAGTTTGTTACTGCTCCCGACTCGACATCTTTTCTCAATTGCTTCAATTCTTCGTCATCTTTCTGTGCATTCTGCATGCGTGCTAGTAGACCATCGTGACATTCTTTGACTGTTAACACTGTTGGTAGTGGATAACGGCTAAGAGCGTCTACATGTGGCATACTCTTTCCCGGACGGTGACACACCTCATATTGAAACTCTTGGAGTAATAAAGCCCATCGTGCTATCCTTGGACATAAATCTTTCTTTCGCATTGTTAGTGTAAATGCTTGGCAATCAGTAATTATTTTAAATGGTATACCCAGCAAGTAAATCCGAAACTTCATCAGACCTTTTACTATGGCTAGCACCTCTAACTCGTAACTTGAATACTTCGATAGCATCTGTATGCAGCTCTGTTTCTGCAGACGGTCTGTATAGTCGTAATACTGGTTGAGTACTTAATGAAATTTTTAACTTCTCAACTGCGTCTTTCTCTTTTTCGCCCATGTAAAACTTTTTATCTTTTCTCAACATGTCAGTCAATGGCTTCGCTATTCTGGAATATTGAGGAATGAATTTTCTTAGGTAGCCAGTAAGTCCCAAGAAGCTTTGGACTTCCTTCACATTAGTCGGCATCTTAAACCCTTTCACAGCTTTGCACTTTGCTTCTGTCGGCTGTACTCTGTGTTTGGAAATAATGTGGTCCAGATATTCTATTTCTGTTTGTAGAAATTTACTTTTCTTCCAATTGATGTTGAGCCCATGATTTTGTGCGACTTCTATTACCCGTCTCAGCCTCTCTATAGCTTCATCGTCATTCTCTGAAACTAAAATCAAATCATCCATATAAGCCAAAACTATTTTTTCTGCTATTAAATCTTTAAAAACTGCATTAATAAATTTCTGAAACACTGCCGGTGCTATCGATAGACCAAAAGGTGTCTTCAGAAATTCATACTGGCGACTTGGAGTGACAAATGCTGTATACTTCCTGCTGCTCTCACTGACTGGCACGTGAAAATATCCATTCTTCAAATCTAAAGTAGTAAATACTTTACTGCCTTGGAGTGCGTTTATTTGATTTTCTATGATCGGCAATGGATACTGCATCCTCTCTATTTTTCTATTTAGAGCACGGTAATCGATGCAAACTCGTGTATTGCCATCTTTCTTTTTTACAAGTACCAACGGACTGGCGTACTCTGAAGTAGACGGTTGAATGATTCCATCTCGTAGCCACTCTTCCATCGTATCTTCAACAATTTGTTTTTCCATCACTGATAGCCGTCTTGGTGCTGATACTACTGGAACCTCGTCTTTTAGTATGATGTTGGTGGTGATGCCTACGTCACACGTTTTTTGTGGTTTGTACGTTTGAATGATCTCTTCGATTTCTTCTCTCTTCTTTATACATGGAATGTGTGTAAGCTCCACATTCTTGTCTTCCATGGCAATGTCAATTTTCAATACATCTGGTCTGTCGTCTTCAATTTTCTTTACTTTAACATTACCATTCTTGATATGTACTTCTGTCTGTTCTAAGAAGTCTGCCCCCAATAGTGCAGGGTATTTCAGCGTCTTCCCTGGCACAACATGGAATGTAGTCAAGAATTCTTCCCCATCAATTTCAATTGTAGCCTCAAATTCTCCTAGCGTCGAGTTTTCTGTAGACCCCAACCCATCGAACTTTATTTTGTGTGGCTTCAAACGTGGTGCCCCAATCTCCATATATTCATCTGTTCTTATGAAGGTTAAATCACTACCCGTATCTATTAATGCTGAGAATTTTCGCCCTTCTATCAGAATATCTTTCATGTGTTGCTTTTTCATCATACCCACGACTGCATTGGTTGTTTTGGTCTTCCTTGGACATTTTGAAGCAATATGGCCAAACTCTCCACATCCAAAACACTTCGTTCCCTTTGATTTTTCTGGGCAATCTCTGCTTAAGTGATTTTTTTCTCCACAGTTGAAACAACCCGATGTTCGTCTGGATTTATCCACTTCTTTATTTGGCATCAATCTTTTTTGTTCTGACGTCTTATGTTTTGCCCTCGACTCTGCTTTCATCTGTTGATATTGAACAAGCCGCTCTTTCAATTGTTTAATGGTTTTAGCTCTATACAGGATAACTTTTTTTGTGGCATCGTCTGTGATTCCCTCAATGATATAGCGAATCACGGCCGTCGTCTCGAGATCTGCTTGAGCCGCAATCTCCATCATCCTATACACGAATTCGTTATAGCTTTCGTCTGTTTTCTTTCTTTCTCTCGCCAGTCGTTTATGGATCTCGTAGCTGTCCACAGTTTCTCCAAACTCATTGACCAGCGCCTGCTTGAATTGTGCCCACGTCTTCTTGTTCTTCTCATATAGAATGAATCTCTTTGCCGATCCCTTCAGCAAACTTTTCGCGTATGTGATCTTATACACTTCTGACCAGTTACTCATTTGTGCCACGTCTTCGAAATCTTCAAGCCACTTCTTAATGGACAGCGCGTCGTCTCCGCTGAACTTCTCCATTGACTCCTCCACGTCTCGGAGTGTCAATACTGGCCTTTGAATTTCCGCTTGTGGTGTTGAGAGTACTTGGTGTGCTTCGTCAACTGCGTCGTTATAGTTACTTGCACCTTCACCAGCGTCGTTGTCGTCGTCGTCGTCGTCATCGTCGTCGTCGTTGTTAACACCGTTGTCGTTGTTACCGTCGTTGATATTTCTGGTTGCCTGATTTTCTCTCGCTCGTTCTAACAATAAAGCCGCTTCCAACCTTGCGCGTAGCTCTTTTTTGCGCCCATACTGAGGTAGCTGCCGTCTCTGTAGTTCTCCCCTCAGATCGACTACTTTCATCGCCTTAACGTCGTCGTCTGTCAGCCTTCACGTCTCTGCTGCGTCTGCCATTTTATTAGTATTGTGTTTGATGAATATTTTACGTTATTTTATACTTGGGTATGCTCTAACCCGGACGAGCCCCCAAAATGTAGTAGTATATTTATTGTTTAAAAACAGTTTATTTATTTAAAACAATTTATACGTTATTGGGATATAGCAGGTTTAAGTATAAAATAAGGTTTGTGTAAATTTGTGAAGTAATGTGAAATTTGTCTATTCTGCCAGAATGGGCCTTGTTGTTATATCTCTGCTTGGCTGCTGGTTGACTACTGCTGGGCTACTGCTGGGTTGGTATTGCTTGCGAGAACTAGCGGTCAGGCTCTACCGCTTCTATTTTGCCTTGGTCCGTTCTCTATTTTTGCCAGCGTCGAAAGAGAGCGATGACCCGATGTGCCTGGCTTTTATACTGGGCCTCTGCTTCATGATTGGTCACTGCCGTGGTGGAGAGGGCAGTTTTAGACACTACTTTGGGCGCTTCTGATTGGGTCGCTTGTACTTTTGGTAATACAATAGCTTCTACTCTGACGTCACTGGAACTCATTAACGTCAGAGGCCATTATCGGACGGCGCCAGACTGTCGCCCTTAATTACCGTAAGGTTCTAAGATCTTCCAGAACGTACGATCCCACATATAAATGTTATTGAAGAGCTGTTGTCGTGATTGAGATAGTCTTGATCACTCGTTAATATTTATGTTTAGTTAATAATAACCAGATCAGTTGTTTACTGGAGTTAGAACCCAGCCGCAGAAAAACCATTATTATTTAGTATTATTATTTGTGCCAAGCGCATCATTATTTTTTTTTGTATAAATATCTTTTTATTTGTTCAATAATATTATTTTTTTCAGTTTTTTGATATAATAAATAAAGCTATCATTTTCAAGCGTTTGCAAAGATAAATAAAACGATTTCTTTCGCGGTCGGTGACCATCTATATCCTATTATTAATTATTGAGTACACGAAAGTGGCATCCCTTGTAAGTTGCTGTGGATGAATATATGTTTAAGGTAATTATTATAAATAAATTAATTGTACGTGGCGCCTAGAAAAAGCCACGTCACAGTGTATATTTACACGTCTTCGAATACGTATGAATATACTTACATATATTGATATACACCTATTTACAAAAATTTTTATGAATTATTTTCATTTCTTTTATCAGTCCCTTGACAAAGTACAAAATGTCGTTAGACATTACTGCATCGATGATTTATTTTATCGTGAGCGCAAGGAACAAAAATGTAATAAAAGAAATTGATATTGAAAGAACTTATTGGTCGTTTGTTGATCAGTTATATTTATTTTTATTTCAATAAAGTGTAAATAAATGTAACATTCAATGAAATTTTCAGATGGATGTTTTTAACTGCCATTTATTTAAAAAATATGGGGATAATGTTATATCTTTGGCGCCACTAAACGACGATGGATTCTTATAGAACTCGACAATATAAGACGTTTTTGAAGAATAAAAAATTTCGATATCTCGCTTAGTTTTCGAGATATCGAAAGTTCAAAATCTATTGTTTTATTTTTATTTCAATGCTATATTTGATAGTTTTCGATGAAATAAGACTTTGTTACGTCATATTTCGTCGAGAAACAATATGGATGTAAACAAATGATCTGCATGCATGTATATGTATACGTATAATTTGAGTGTGTATGTGTATGTGTGCAGAAATAGAGTGGGGTCCGGGGCGAAGCCCCGGCAATGGGGTCCAGCGGCGAAGCCCCGGGGGGAGGGGGGAGGGGCTTGAATGAATGTGAAGAAATAGTATTTTACAAAAACAAATTATAATCAATCTTGATAATTTCGCCAAAGATAAATTAATTTATGAAATGATAAAACATTTTACGAAAAAATTTATCAATGCCCAGATCGCACCACGAGGAAGTGTCATTTGTTTAAACAAATAATCCAATATTGCATTTTCTGTTCATATTCTTCCTGTATTTAAGTGGGGATTGGAGTCCCCCACTTAAAATATAAGATTCCAAAATGTAAATAAATAGTATGTAAACAAAAAATAGGAAATTCCAAGACTCTTGCGTGTTATTGTATTTATAGTTTGAATTAAATTTCCTAGTGCGACTGTTACGGAAAAATTTGTTTTAAGATATACATACAGATCATTTGTTTACATCTATACTTTTCGCGACAAAATAAGACTTCACAAAGTTTCATTTCGTCGAAAAATATCAAACATAACATAGAAATAAAAATGAAAAAAATAAATTTCGAAGCTTCGATATCTCGAAAACTAAGTGAGATATGGAAATTTTTTATTCTTCAAAAACATCTTATTTCGTCGAGTTCTATAAGAATCCGTCGTCATTTGGCGGTGCCAAAAATATAACATTCTTGCCAAAAATATATGTATTCAAGATGGAGTTCATAATTGTTTATAATTGTTTATAATTATGTTTATAATTGTTTCTAAAATGACGCTAAGATTGTCAAATTATAAGAGTAAGGGGTAACTTTAGGGTGGTTTCCAGTGGTCGCAGACACTTCGAATTTTTTTTATGTTTATAATTGTTCCTCATATCACCCAGAAACATAGCAGCGTTTCAAATTCGAATCGCGCTAAGATAGATAACTTATAAGACTAAAGGGTGGCTGTAGGGTGGTTTCCAGTAGTCGCAGACACTTGAATTTTTTTTTGATATATTTACAGTCATACATTGAATCATCAAGGAGAATAGCAGCGTTTCAAATTTATATCGCGCTAAGATGGTCAAATTATAAGAGTAAGGGGTGACTTTAGGGTTGTTTCCAGTGTTCGCGGAAGCTTCTATTTTTTTTTATAGGGTGGTTTCAAATTCATATCGCACCAAGATGGATGAATTATAAGAGTAAGGGGTGACTTTAGGGTGGTTTTCAGTGGTCGCAGACACTTCTAATTTTTTTTTATGTGATTATAATAATTCATTGAATCATCTAAGAGAATAGCAGCGTTTCAAAATTATATCGCGCTAAGATGGTCAAATTATAAGAGTAAGGGGTGGCTGTAGGGCGGTTCACAACAATGCAGGGTGTTCGAATAATTTACATTTCTTGTGCACTCAATATCTGAAGAGGTTCAATCATGAATTCGGTCTTGATTTTTGATGTCTAAAATTATCGTTCAATGAACGTTCGGAACTTCAGACACATAATATTTCTTCAAATGCAGATAATATTACTGGTTTCAAATGGATTGTGAATTACGTAGACGATTTCGAAATTAATATACTAATTTTCAAGCACTATTTTTCATTAAATGAATGTGAAAATGTCACAATAATGAACGCACATATACACATATATATTATGACGGCCGCCTTTCCTCAAAAAGGTTAGAATCCGGATATTTTTTATATTCCAGACTTACCGTCACAAATGTTTTACTTTTCGTTTTCTTTCTTTCAAAACAAGGGATGCCACCCCAGATTAAAATACTCAATAGAATCCTGGGGTAATTCTATTGGACAAATATCTCCAAACGCTAGAATTTCTAATAAACCAAACAAATTGAGTTCACAATTATATCAGTGTCTAGAATAACTTATTTTCACACATACGGTTTGCTTTAACGATATTTAATAAAGAAGTATTGGATATAGTATTGATAGAAAACAATGTGAAACAATAATAATGAGTATTAAACAATATATAATGACTCTTTGAAATTAATATCAATAGTTTTTCTTAACTCAAATAAATCTTATCTTATAGCGCCGAAAGATATACACTCTTCAACATGGAATAATATTATAGCCTTTTCTAAGGGCCGTATTTAATGATTATTCCGTTAACTTCTTTTAATAATTCTTCGATGAATTATTCACTCTTATTTATACTACTTTTTCAAACAATTCGTTCATATAATCAGTGTCCCAATTGGATGCGTGTGATTCGCGATGGGTATACAACTTTTACATCAATCCATTTATTCAATTATTTAAACTCTTCTCGATTATATAAATCTCACTTTACTACTTTGAATACTATTATACAATATTTATACGACTTGAGACGGTCATTGCTGCGCCAAAAGAAGTATGATATAAAGAACAATTATCGGATTAATTATCATCACCACGTGGCCGGACAATGGCTACACATGCAAATATATTATCTCAAATATCTTTACCTTACAATTCGACGATTTTATATCACACACTCGATTCAATCGCTTTATTGATTCCCTGATATCACTTATCTTGACAATATATTTGATTTTTTGGACAATCTTTGTTAATTCTCTCAATTTTTCGTTGATTATTTCTCTCTCAATTCCTTTTATACAATTTTTCCTTCCAACGCACAACATTCACCCATGGAGTCTATTTCTCAAGTGCTGTTAAGATGGCCGTCTTCTTGTCTCCTCGTGTTGCTTCATCTTGTCCGTAAGCTCGTTTCTCCTCGACACTCTCTCCGGTCATCTCTCATTGGCTAGAACGTTGGTTGCATTTTTCTCCGGAACATGATTGGCTGGGCCTTGACCTTACGCGGACTCTGGTGGGCGATTACGCAATAATAATGTTAAATATATTGACGTAATTATTGATCTATTGTATGTTTTATCAATGCCACACCGCTGCACGCAATTGACGTGTGCATCCCATACGCCATTTTCCGTAGTCCAGCGATAACCTCTATTGGATTCGCATTCGTTGTGTATTTTGACAGGTGAACGTGTTGTTATCCGTTTGATTACTTTTCATTATATATCAGATTGTTGGTTGTTGTTTTCCAATATTTCTCAATCGATCCGGATTTATTGATGCTGATCTTCCATAGGTAAATATCCTCTCAATGTTTTAATGTATCTTCCACTCTGCTTAAATACCATTGCATCTTATAGGTTATCCGGATTGCTATTGCTTGATCGTACTTGTCGTTCTGATGTTTACTATTCTTTTGCCAATTTTGATGGACCAAGAGAGAGATTTGGCTTGAAGACCCTTGATGTTGACCCGGATTTTCCTCAGCTTGGCCACGATGTTCAGATGTTTAACACATGTATTCTTATAGTTCATTCATACTATTATATTACATTTAATCGAGGTACTATTTTCTATCTCTTTACATCGACTCTTGTCGAAAACTTATTATAATGTTATATATTATTTCTTTCAGCGCAGCAATTGTTTTCGTTAGAATGATAAGTGATGATTAGCAAAGCTACATCATCACAATATATATATATATATATATTGTAATGAGGTGGCTTGCCACTCATTACTTGTATTTGCGCCTGAGTGTATATGTTTCTTTGTATGAGTGAAATTTGTAAGAAAGAGTAAATGTGAGTGAAGTGAGTGCGGAAAAGCGGTGGTCAACGTCGCCAATCAACAGCAGTGGTCATCACCGTCAAAAGAAGAGCTCCGGAATATAGCCGAATATTATTCCAAATTACTATAAAAGTGGGGCAAAGGAATTTATAGACGATGGAAAGGGCAATAGGCTGAGAACGACACTGCCGTAAGTTTGTACTACACTTCCGACCGGAACGTGATAATGTGAGGATGAAAGCGTGTTGTGTGTACTCGAGGGCGAGGACATGTTTGTTACTGAACCATGGTGCGGCAAAGTTTACACCGTCCGGAGATTGGAGGACAGACTAGAGTGATTAACCATGAGGGCATAAGAAGTCCCGAGGAATGCGGCGAGGTGTCTGGCAATCTGATGTTTGTTGATATCGACGTGATGAGTAAACGCCTAGAGACATGTAAGGTAACTTCATCTGATTCGCACAACAGTATATTCACCACGAGGTCGGAAAGTCAATGTGTGTGAATGGACAAAATAAAGCACTACTTCAGACTTCAACGTTCTATCAAAACGTGTGTCAGGTGTGCGTTCTTGTGTGTCACGGCGAAGCCGCAACCGGAGAATGGAGTCGACGGAAATGGGAAGGTCGTCGAGATGATTGGGCTGATTTGGCGAATGTGACTGTCCAAATAGCCAGTGAACAATCGAGAGGATGGACACCCTAACAGACAGCTCCGGAGGTTTTCGACCAGCAGCAGAGCATCATACAACCACGTGCAGAGTCAGCGAGTCTAGTGTGTGTAGTGTGTGAGTATGGAAAGTATGGGTTATGTGAGTATGTTGAGTGAATAACATAAAGTAATGTAATCGTTTGAATTCAAAATCGGGTCTTGTAGGCCCATCCGATGAACGCCACGCGTAAAGAGAGTAGAAAATAGAGTCGAAGAGGAAAAAGTAGAGACAGTAAATAAATTAGAGTCATTGAAAGTAAAATAAAGTAGAAGCAAGTAAAATCAAGTAGAATCACGAGAAAGAAATAATATTGTATTCAAAATATATTGGTTTGGCCCTTAGAAAAGGTCAAACCAATATCAAAATTATTGTAAACATTTGTTTACAATATTTTATTATATTATATTTCATATTTTTCATAACTAAAATCATTTCGGTCTATTAATAAATATCAAGGTCATTTTCATATCAACTAAATTATACCGAGTGCAAATTATTCGTCTTAATATTATTTAGAAGCATGCAATATTATTTTCAGAGCCGATAGAATTACCCCAGGATTCTGTTGAGTATTTTAAACTGGGGTGACATCCCTTGGAGAAATAGTAAGACAAGTAAGTTGACGGTAACTCCGGAGAACATGGTAAAGGATCCGGACTCTAGCCTTTTTTAGGAAAGGCGGCCGTCATAATATATATATATATGTGTGTGTGTATTAATATAAATGTAGGGATGCGCAATGGGGAAAAAACGCTACGAATCACTTCGCTGGAAATTACTGAAAAAAAATATTATTTCAATATCACGAAATGTTATTAATTTGAAATGAATCGTGAATTACGTTCATAATTTAGAAATTAATAAATAAATTTTTAGGCACTTTCATTTTCATGAAATCAACATAAAAATGATATGATATGTTACGTCCCAGTTGTTGTTGGACGTATATAGAAAAATATTTTTATTTAAAGGTAGGGGATCGTTGTTGCCACTACTAAGCGTAGTTGAAGTGCAATGAGGAGATGATGGTTGGATTGAGAATAGGTTTATAGATTCGTATTGAATGATTCACGAAATTACACTATTTACCATTTATTGATTTATCATCGATTATGAACTAATTTTACAATGTTGAAACTTTAGATTAGAGAGTCTATATAATTGTTCTTTATTTATTGTCGCGATAGACGACGGTTATCATTCTCACTTTGTTTCACTCACTGACACTGTAACTGTTTCACTTACACTATGACGTAAAAGTAAAGTTATTGCTACTAATTAAAATAATTATAAAATGTAGATTTTGAGCTCTCGAAAGCACTGTGAGATGTTAGAGAAAAGATCGGAGTAATGATTTAAGAATAAAATATAGATTCTGGATTAACACTTGAATTATGACTGGATTAGTATTTACTTGATTTTAGATCCGATATTTTAACTTGAAGTTGATGCTTAGAGGTTTGAACGAGAACTGATTTTGAATAATGAAAATGTGCGAGAAGTAAATTCGGCCATGTCAGCAAGTTAACGCGTTCTCATCGTTGTAAGCAGTTGTGTTGGCGCTATTTGATGGCATTTTTGATTTGAATAAAGAAATTTCTCAGAATCTATGTGCAAAGTAAAAGATGGCATTGAATATCGTATGAGAAGAATAAAAGAAGAGCGTTCTCACAGATATGAAATTGTATCTTAAATAATTTACTTAAGTTAGAATAGTTATAAAATAAATCTTATAAAATAATATAATATTATTATAATAAAAGATAATATAATAAAAGATAATATAATCTGAGATGCGACGCTAATAAATGAATTCAAATAGTATAAGATCAAAATATAATGGAAGTAGAAGTGGCGGTTGCGGGGGAAGGGGAAAGGTCACTTGGGACCTAACAGATAATATGACAAAGAAAAAAAAAGAAGAAAAAAAGTACTAAAAAAATATTATTTCAACCACTCGAAATGTAATTAATTTGAAATGAATCGTTAATTTCTTCCATAATTTCGAAATTATTAAATAAATTTTCACGCACTTTTATTTTCATTAAATGAACATGAAAATGACACAACATAAAAGAAAAAAAAAAAGAAAAAAAAATACTAAAGGAAATATAATTCCAACCGCAATAAATATAATTTATTTGCAATGAATCACGTTGTCAATTTGATAACAAATGATTTAAAGTTTACGCACATCCGTTTTCATGAAATTAATATGAAAATTAGACAATAATGTAAAAAAGAAGAAATATAAATGAAAAAAAATATTATTCCACCCGCAAGAAATGTAATAAATTTGAAATGAATCGTTAATTTCTTCCACAATTGCAAAATTTTTTAAATTAATTTTCATGCACTGTTTTGTCATTAAATAGGTATGGAAACGACACCCAAATGACTGTATAAATGTATATATATGTGGTGATATCCAATGCGAAAAAAACCGCTAAGAGTCACTTAGTTGAAAATTACCGAAAAAAAATATTATTACAATGGCACGAAATGTAATTAATTCTGAATGGATCGTGAATTACGTTCAGAATTTCAAAATTATTAAATAAATTTTCATGCAGATTTATTTTCATTGAATGACCATGAAAATGAAACAATGATGAATATATGTATATTTATATATATATATATATTGTGATGTGGTGGCTTGCCACACATCATTTTATTTTATTTATATAAGGAAACCTCGTTGTGCTGTGGAAAAACAAATATATAGAATTAATATAAAGTGTAAATGAGAGTAAATTGTAAGTGCGAATGTGAAAATATACCAAATGAGCCTCACCGAGTAATGAAGAGTCAACGTAAGGATACAAAATGAGTCAGCCCAGCAGATAAGCAGTGTTCAATACAAAAATCGATTATTGATGGCAGTCAATATTAAGAAGAGCAGCAGCAGTCATATGAACGTCAATTATATTTCCGGATCCGAGATTAATAATCCAATTGAATATTCAGCAGCCAAAGTAACGATAAATGATGATGAACGACAACACAACACTGTTCACTACAAATACCCAGCATGGGTTAACCTCACTTTGATCTAAATGTCAATATGCAATGTGAGAAATATGGCGGTGACTGATTATAGGTGGCGCTCGAGTATTAAAGCGACCATCTTGAATATTTGAAATCAACCAATGGGAAAGCCGAAACTAGAAACA
>JAQQBS010001423.1:3642366-3652572 GCA_030347275.1 Microctonus aethiopoides
AACTGCTGACAGAAATATTCAAACATAAGTAAACTTTGTCTATAAAAACTCAAGTGCAACAAATCTCATCAGTTCTCATTTACCACCGAAACAACTAAGATCAGTTCTCGACCAAAATTCAATCTAACAACATCTACAGTTCTCACACACCATCAAAACGACGCGATTATATTAGTTCACAGATACCAAGTACGACTTATACATATTCTCGAATCAAGTTCACGAATACAATCATTCATATTTCTACGTCAGTTAATCACGAAATCAAGTAAATCAAGTAATTCAAGTAATCTAGAATCTTTGTGTCAATTGTTCTTGTAATGTCAATTCTAGTTTAAGTCAATAACGGTTTTTTTAGAACAACCATTAATCGCTTTCAAATATAATAATAATAGTCGTATTGAGAATTCAGTTTATAATTAGTGATCATAATTTAAGTGGTTTAAACTCATCATAATCTTTATACAACATTGTAATTCTTCAGTTCAAGTGTTTTAATTAATAAATAAATCAATAAGTGTTTCTCATAAAAATTACTATCATTTTTAATTCACTCAATAACATCCTTACGCTTCAGCTACGCATAGTAGTGGCAGGCAACGATCCTCTACCAAAATAAAAATATATTTCTGTTTTAAAACCAACGTCCAACAACACCTACGACGTAACAATATATATGTATTCAAAGTAATTTTAATATTTCATTTCATTTTACCAACAAAAAAAAATATTTTTAATCTATTAGTAATATTGAAAATATTTCAACGTGACTAATGTTATTATTTGGTGAATAATTAGTTAACAAAAACCATTTCAACAATGACACAAGTAATATAATTAAATCAATATTTTTGCTATGCTATATCAATTAATATTTGTATGTAAAGTAATATTTTATTTTATCTGATCAACGAGAAAAAATATTTCAACGTAGCTAATATCACAGTTTGATAAATAATTCATTAACCATTGTTTATTGATGAAATTATCAAAATTATTAATATTGTAATTAAAGATACTAAAAATATACATTGTGAAAGCGCCAAATTTTGTCCCTGAATTTGGGCGCCTCCAACGTTACCTTTACTGAAGGGATGCCACTCCGATTGCCTGAAAATAGCTAAAGATTATCGGGGAAATCTTTCTTAACGCAACACAAAATAATTACGTTCAGCAATTTATAATTTCTGTAATCAATCATGATAACGTTTATTAAATTCAAAATACGGTAAAATCCGGAAGAAAAATAATGATGACAGTTGAAAATACAAAATAATATTAATGTGAAATGAAAATAATAAAGTAATAATGATTTTTAACCGCTCGACAAACAATAATAATTACGGCTTTCCTTGGTATAATGATCATATAAATTGTTCTTTGAATTATTGGTCGTGATTCATGACGGGTCGACGACGATACAATATTAAATTCTTATATTCACACGACGACAAATTATCTCTCTTTATTCTCGTCTGAATCACTATTATTAATCAGTCTTATTACTATACTTAACTATACTTAATAATCACGCTGCACTGTGGATACAGTAACTATTACCAACAATGGTGATTCGCCACGTGCCGGTGCAAAATTGTATTTAGTCGGTCACGCTTTGAATTCCACACGATAAATTATGTCTTTTACCTTTGATTTTCTCCGATATCTCACTCTCAATCTCTCATCGTGAAACAATACTTCACTTTTCACACACTTTGCACGCAAATATCTACGCTCAACTTCGCTTAATAACACTTTTTTATCTTAAAATAATACTTTCTTAACTTATATTCATACGACATACACGCTACTCTCACTCTCGAGGTCCCCGTGGAAGTGTCGTCCAAGATGGCTTCATCCGTCGTCTTCTCCTTCCATCAATCATGACCACGTTACTCAGTGTTGCCCAAATTAGTCAAAATAATTACTATTTGATTACGTAATTGATTGATTGGTTCAGATTCAAATGCCGAATTTTCTTATTGGTCGAATTAATTGAAGTTTGAATTTGGATCCGGAATTTTAATGATGGCCGCTTCACTGCTGGCCCAATATTGGGGCGCCATCTACTTTATTCTCTTCACACCAACGTTTTATCGACCCATTTATCGACCGCATTGACTGCTTATTGACACTTACTAACAAGTGTGGTTATGCTCGTTGTTATGCCATAACTTTGAGTATTGTTGGTCGTTTATTGTTTAATTGGATTTATTTGTCCATCATCAATTTGTTTATCCGGACGAGATCATCATCAATAATTGTTTATCCGGACTTCAAGTATTTTGGCCTTCAGTAATGTTGAGTGATTGTTGGTCCATGGCTGATGGAGGTGATTTTCTTGGTGATTCGGATCGTCTCGGCCGTTGCAGGTGAAGTTCATCATTCATTCTCTGCATTCATACATTTGCCCTTATTGTTTATGATTAATCTATTTATTTTTATTTCCACAGCGCAACGTGTTTTATCATATATAAAACTGAAAAATATCAGTCATGTGATGGGTGGTAAGCCACCACATCACACATGACCCCACCTAGACTGAACATATATCCTCAACGGATATATGTTCAGTCGACCTCAGCGCTCACTCATCCTTCCACACAATCGTAATTACCATAGTTGGTTTAACTTATTAACATACTTGACTCTACTTTATTCTATAGTTAATTTGTTTATTTGTATGGTAGTCAGTCTCGTAAGTTTACTATTATAACATGTCCGTGAGGTAATGATTTTAACAATAATACTGCAATTTAGTATCAACTAATTTGATAGCGATTGGGGACTTTTTTGGATTTTTGGGAATTATTGCCGTAAATACTATTCTTCCGTAGGACAGTCTTTTCTTTTCTTTTGTTGATCCGTGTTCGTTTGGCACAGAAGGTGCTTAACCTATTCAGGGTGTTGTGTCCGCTTCCACGCCTCTCTGAATTGGGGACACGTCGACACGTCCACGTCTTTCCACCCGCATAAATAGCAATAACGCCATCTTTTTGGGGCGTTGCACGCACGATGTGAGTGACCAAGGTTTCCACACCTCCAACAACTATCTCCTCCGACTCTCTGTAGGCCTGGCACGATAGTGGGTCGTGGTCCATGGCGGGGTCTTCTTGCGTTGTCTTCCGGATCGGTAGGGGGTGGGAGATTCGCGGGTTTGGGAATTACTAAGGACATTAGTGGGCGAGGGGAGGGACTATTGTTGTTTACAGTAAGGGAATGATTTTTAACGACGTTGATCAATTCGGGGAAGCGGGCTCTGGGTCTGGCGGGTTGGGATGGGGGTTGGACGGTAGGGGTTTGGACAATTAATTCCGGAAAACGGGGTCTCATTCTTATCGGTTGGGGTGGGGGAGGGACTGCCGGAAGTCGTGTTATAGCCGAATAGGTGGGGCTGGGGAATTGGTTCATAATTTTTTCGGACAGGATTTCGACCACTCGGTTAGCGATTCGTTCTTCCGCGTCTCCGTCTAAGTTGAGGGGGGCTGTAGGGAGGGTTAATTGGGTTTGAGGCTGTGGGCCGGATGGGTTGGTTGGGGATGGCGGTGATGGTGCGGTTTTGGGAGCGTAGGGCATATGGGGCTGGTTTATTTGGGGGATCAGGAGAATTGGGTCTGGGAATGCTGAGGTGGATGGGATTGGGGATGGGGGGTTGGTGGTTACCGGAGTGGGGGGTGGCGCCGTAGGGGTTGTCGGAGAAGTCCTTTTCTTTCTTTCTTCTATTTCCTTTGCCTTTCTCTTGGCTGCTTCTCTCTTCCTCAAATTCGCTTTTATGCGCTCTACTTCTTGTTCTTCTAACTCTTTCATCCTTCTCTCCCTCTTCTCTCTTACTTCGCGCATGACTCTCTCCCTGGTTCTTTCCCGCTCCAACCGTTCCTCTTCTTCTTCTCTCTCTTCTAGGAACGGACAACACGGGCTCTCCACTTCGCCCATGACCTGAATATAGTGAGGACGGGGAGGTCCTCTGTACCTCGCGTAATTCTTCCGCATCACTCTGCTGCTCTTCCTGCAAAACATTAGCCGAATGGTAGGGTTTCAACTCATTTATATGACATTTGTCGATTATTCTACCGTCGTGGTCGGTAAGTTCGTACATAACTGGTGTGATAATACGTGTGATAGTGAAAGGACCGATAAATCTTGGACCTAGTTTCGCCATATAATTTTGGATAGCTTGTGATAGCTTTCGATTTCTCTTCATAACTCTATCACCTATTTTAAAACGTATGTCTCTTCTCCCCTTGTTATAATAATCAGCTTGTCTGATTTGTGCTGTACCCAGGTTTTTCTGGACTAAATCTCGCAATAATGTCAGTCTAGACATTCTTTCTTTCCACATCATCGGGTCACTAGGGTCAATTATATCCGGATTTTCGGCTTCATTTCTCATACTAACTGCCGGTTTGGGATTTCTGCCCATGTTCAAAAAAGCTGGGGATACTCCAGTGGTCGATTGGACAGCAGTGCTGATTGCGAATGTAAATTCGTTCAAATACTTGTTTCAATCGCGATGACTTTCTTGGATATAAATACCCAACATGGGCCGTAATGTTCTATTGACTCTTTCTACCGGATTAGATTGGGGGTGATATGGGGGGGAAGTAATGTGTTTAATACCAGATTCTTTTAAGCGATCAACCACATTTTTTCCCACGAATTCTGTGCCGTGGTCCGTTAGAAAGAATTGCGGTTTACCCCATCGATTCACGATCAATTCCTCTGTTGCTTTCCAAATTGACTTGGCGTCGGCTTTTATAAGAGCTTTCATCTCGACATATTTGGTAAAATAATCTTGGAAAACTAGAAGGTATTTCTTTTGGGCCTTGCTGGGCGGAAAAGGTCCCATGATGTCAGCCGCTACGATGGACCATGGGCCTTCTACTGTCCGTTCTCTCATCCATCCCATTGGACCACGCTGACTTGATTTAAATTGTTGGCATTCTGGACATTGCCTCACGAGAGTCACTACGTCTTGGTAAAACCCGGGCCAATAATACCTTGTGCAACACGATGATAAGTCTTATCTATACCATAATGTCCGGATTGTGGCAGACGGTGAGCCTCTTCCATTACTGTCTTTCTTGCTTCGACGGGCAACACTAGTTTCCACTGATCTAAATCTGAAAGGGTAGGATCTATTTGCATGTTAGGGCGGCAGTGATATAGTTGATCGTCCTCTATCTTCCAACCAGGGTATTTTTCCGGATGTTCGTGGACCTCATACTTTCTTTTCTTATAGCAAATGTCTTCCGTGGTCGTTATGACTTCCAATGCATCCAATCTCTCCTCTGTGACGCGTGAAAGTGCATCTGGGACAACATGGAGTGAGCCTTTCCTATGAATCACGGTTATATCATGGGCTTGTAGCGCCATTGACCATCTAGCCAACCTACCGGAGGGGTTTTTTAAGTTTTTTAACCATCTTAGGCTACTATGGTCTGTAATGACTTGGAATTTACTCCCTTCAATGTATGGCCGGAATTTTTCCACTGCCCACAATACCGCCAAGCATTCTTTCTCCGTCACTGTATAATTGATCTCTGCAGGTGATGATACACGGCTAGCGTAGCAGATTGGGTGTTCGCTGCCTATACTCAAGGTTTTATTTTCGGCGTCTGAACCGAATTCGCCAGCCTGGGTCAGTACAGCGCCTAGTGCACAATCACTGGCATCTGTCTGTAGGGTGAAGGGTTTGGTAAAATCCGGACGGGCTAACACGGGGGCCTCCGTAAGGGATTTTTTTATTCTCTCAAATGCCGCTTGTTGCTCTGGACCCCATTCCCAAGTTACTCCCTTTTTCACTAATTTTAGTAATGGAATTTTGTCCTTGGACAACGATGGTAGAAATCTCGCGTACCACCCAGCAGCACCTAAAAATCTTTGAATACCGTTTACGTCCGTACGGGCGGGATAGTCTAAAATGGGGGCTATTCTCTCTCTGTCGGGCGATAAACCGTGTCGATCGATTTTATACCCGAGAAAAGTTACTTGATCGCATAGAAATTCGCTTTTATCCGCGTTAATTGTGAGATTGGCTTCATTTAATCTTTCTATCACACGATTAACCCACGTTACGTGTTCATCCAACGTACGTGTAAAAATTATGAAGTCGTCAACGTATTTTCGCACGTATGGTGACCAATCTGGAGGGATAATTTTGTCGGTGAGTCTTTGGAATGAAGCCGGACCGTTTCTCAAACCAAATGCCATGCGCTTAAATTGGTAAAGACCTTTCCCTGGGACTGCAAAAGCTGTAATTTCTCTGCAGCTTTCCTCGAGTTCGATGTGGAAGAAGGCGTTTGACAAATCTAACTTTGATATGTAAACGGCTCCTTGCAACTTATCCAGCAGCTCATCAAAGTTCTGCATAGGAACGGAATCGTGCTTTGTGACTTCGTTAACTTTTCGAAAATCAATACAAAACCTGTATTTCTCGTTTGGTTTCCTATGTAGGACCGGCCAGCTGCACCATGGGCTCTGGGATGGTTCGATAATACCCTTCGCTAGCATTTTATCCACTTCTTCTTGTGCGATTTTCAAAATGTGAGGGGCATATCTACGTGTGCCTTGCCGGATGGGTGGATGTCCTTGTACGTCAATATTGTGCTTTAAATACGGGGTGATTCTAAGGAGTTTGGGCTCCGGAGGAATCAATTTCGCAAACGTAGCGCGCATACGATCGGCTACTTCTGAAGGAATATGCACGATACGGGCTGGTTCGGTCTCCGGACTATCTTCTACCAGCAATAACGATTCATCAATTCTAACCGGCTGGGCATGGACTATATTTGCTTGAGCGCCTATACTAACTCTTCCCCCTTTCCAAGTGAAGTTATTCTTCTTGAGTTCGATACCCATAGCAGTTATGAAATCCATCCCTAACACTACATCATACGACAACGTGTCACTAATCCGCACCGGAAGGACACAATCTTCCTTATTCGCTGCCAACTTAAGTATAGCACAATCCATTAGTGCCGTTTCTGAACCGTCGGCGACTTTCATTGTTCCACCTGCTTTTACTGTGTATCCTTTGATTAATTTACTGAACAGCGGTCCCACAAACGTCCGCGTAGCTTCCGTGTCGATCAATGCTGTAAACTGGTTCTCTCCCATTTGTACGGTAGTAAATTTCGGGTTTTCTCCGCGATTTTGTTTCATTCTTTCCCAAAATCGGGGTGCAGTGACAATATCCACTTCAGCTGGTATTATATCGTATGCACCCACATATTCCGTTTGATCATTGTTTCCCGATCTCATTAAATCCTCCGTATCCGTACTCGTTTCGCTCATGATTGGTGTGATGGCCGCTATGTTTTCTCGACTCGTAGCAAGGGGATCAGTCGCGGCGTTTACTGTCCCCGGCTCCAGTTTCCCTGGTTATGATAATTCTTGGGTAGTTTACTAGTGTTTCCATCATTATCCGGATTTTGACTCCTTTCATTGTGGTTATTTGGGGGGAGACCTTGGTTGGGATCATAATTATATTGGGGGTTGTAATTATTATTTGGGTTATAGTGTTGATTTGGGTCGAAATTATAATTGTTATTAGAGTTAAAGTTAGGATTATAATTTAGATTGGGATTGTAATTTGGGTTGGGATTGTAGTTTGGGTTGGGAGTGTAATTTGATTGGGGATGGTAATTTGGGTTAGGATTATAAGCGGAATTAGGATTAAGGTTCCCCTGGAAATTCTTCATTACTCTGGGTACTCGCGGCTTCAATGGCATAGGACATGCTCGAATAAAATGTCCCGGCTGTTTACAATTAAAGCAGACATAGGTATTTTCCGGAGGAGTTGCCGGAAGGGGAGTGGTCTCTGTTTGTGTTGACAATGTCTTAACCTGTTTCGGTTTTTTCTGTATATTTTTATTTGGTATTAAGTTATTTTTCTCAGGTATAGTGTCCGTGGCGTTCAATTCAAGATTCTCTTTTATAGCGGACAACCCCAGGGCTTTTCTACCACTCGATCGGGACCACGCGGTTTTGGGCACCGTAACTCTTTCCGGAGGGGGCGGCGGAAGATATTGAGACATATATTGCGTTCGTAGTTCTATCTCTTGACCTTGTTTCACAAATTCTCTGTAGTTATTAATTTTACTCCTATCAATTAGTGGCATGATCCTAGGATGCAGATTTTTGAATGCGACTTCCATTTGCTCTCTAAGTGGAATATCTTGATCCAACCGAAGGAAGGGGGCCTGAATGTTAGTCAGATATTCCGACAGTGGCTCTCCCTGTCCTTGTGTACGCGTTCTAATTTCTTCCCATAATGTTGTTTTATTGTCAGTATACGAAAATCTTTTACGGAATTGCTCAATAAAGTCGCCGTACCCTTCAATTTCATTCTTTTCGGCTCTAAACCAATCTAACGCGGGTGTGTCCAAGGTGACCGGAATAATTTGAAAGACTTCCTCCTCCGAAAGTCCATATTGTTGAATAACTTCGTATAATAATCTCAAGTATTCTTCTCCATCTTTGTTAGACCTCCCTGAGAATTTAATCTTGTGTTCCATTATTTTATTGCTAATCCTAAGTATTCTTTCAGAAGTTCTATTTCTACCCGGAATGTTGAATGGATTTAACTTGGAAGTTGACATATTTGGCTGAGGGTTAATATCAAATGTCAAATTTCTAAACCACGCGGGATAGTCTTCCATAGCCGGAGGGTGTGTTGATATTGGCTCGACGTTGGGTTGGCTCATTGGATCGCTCCTCGATCTTCGACTCGTTGGATCCATTATTCTGGAACTAGTAGCTCTTCGAAGATTACCGTGGATCATTGGACTAGATGAGAGTTGATGGCCATCTGCAAAAGTTACCGTAGGTGTTCGGTTCCTATGTGGATTAGGTATATTTTCGAATAGAGGTGGTTGATCATTATTTCCGGATAAGTTCGGCATATAGTGGGCTCCGGATTCGTTTTCGTCTTGAGAAAATGAAATGGGATCTCTAAACCGTCCTATAGACTGACCGGTTGATAACACGCGTTCATTCACGGATCTATTTCGTATTTGTAATTCTCTATTATTATTATCGATGGGTAATTTGTTTTCCTGTCTTTTATTAATAGCTGGAAATATTTCTATTGAATTTCGACTATTGTCCAATATTCCTGATCGTACTTTTTCTATCACTTCATCGAAAGACGGTTCCACTTGCCATCCAGTTACTGTACGCGGTATTCCATCCCTCTCGTCTACTTCCGAATCCCATTCGACTGCCCGTCCTCCCACCGATCTGCGTAATTCCGCTCTAGTTAATCTGTCCATTAATACGTCATTTGATCCTTTACAACTGAGGCCAAATACATCCAACGTCGTCAGCAATTCTAGAGGACTTAAATCACGCGCTAGGGCAGAAACTCTCCTTCTCATCATTTCCACTTCATCAATGAGGATCGTACCGGAAGCAGTCTCGGTCTCAACCGGAGGGGGAACATCCGGATTATCTGTTTGTTTGTCCATATTTGTCTCTATTTGTGTCTGTTTTTTACGCATTTTATAGCCGACTGAATCGATATTGTTCAGAAAAATATTATTCCAAATAGCAATGACAGAAAATTCAAATTTACTTTCTCAGCAAAAGTTAAATTTTTAATTATTTTATTCTCTTTTATTTTATGGTCCTTGAAACAATCTTTTACTGTCGCTGAAACAATCGTTCCACACTGTTTTTTAGTCGATCAGTCGCAAATAAACAAATCAATAAGAAATTCAAATTATTAATTGCACTTTAGGCAATATCAAACAAAAATAAACACAATTATAATTAATAATAACCGATCCACAGCGCAACGGCACAATCTCGCACGATTATTATCAACTATATTAAATATCTTTGAATAACAATAAACTCCAGCGATATTATTTATCGTACTTTGACCATTTTATTTTATTTCCCAATAATATTCTTTTTAATTTATTCTATTTTGATATTTTATTTTCGAATTTTTTATCGTTGATCCCGTATCAATTTTTTTTTTGTTATATTATTTTGATAAATTCTATTTTATTTATAATTATTTTCAAGAACTATATTGTACCGTTTCCCGTCCCCACAAGGGATGCCATTTGTGAAAGCGGCCCGTTCGTCCACGAACGTCTCACCGTCATTCACTCGTCCTTTGGAAGGGATGCCACCTCGGTTGCCTGGAACGGCTATAGGTCACCGAGGAAACCTTTGGTTAAATAAATTATGTACAAT
>JAQQBS010001423.1:3676105-3688068 GCA_030347275.1 Microctonus aethiopoides
TATTATTATTATTATTATTATTATTATTGTCGTCGACGTCGTCGTCGTCGTCGTCGTCGTCATCATCATCATCATCATTATATAAAACAAATAAATTTTAGATGGTTTTTATTGGTAAAATTTATTCCAATACATTCACCAAACCGATTTTAGTGCATACGAGAAATTTCGAGATTTGGGTCAATTTTGGTTTTCAAAATATTTGAAAATGAGGAAAAAATTTGAAAAATTTATGGCCATGTATTGAGCAAACTAAAAGTGGCTATTTCAAAATTTTTCCCGCACTTATGTCAAAAACAGCCACTTTTCATAACAGCCATTTGAACAAACATCGCGATATTCGAGGTTTCTTACTATAATATGAAATTCATTTATCTATTAAATTTGTTTTGTTTTTTCAAAAGAGATCGTTGTTTTTCATACATAAAATGTAACAGAGATATGTTTGTTGCATGAAATCATTCATTTAATTGATTAATGTATCTCAAATCAAGAATGTTACCACAGAGAAGGCGATAAATATCTGTCATTGCATTTTTTAATGTTCCGCCATTCATTCAGACGTTTGAATTAACATACATGACTGTTAGTTTGGGAAATATTCAAAATACGGTAGATTTTTAAGAAAAGAAAATATATCTATACTTTATGTTTCTTGATTGAAATTTGAAAAATATATATTATCTCTGAGGTTCGATTTCAATGATTTTACTTTTACTAGAAAAAGAAATGATATCTAGTCAAAAAACCTTTTCAAAAGGAAGAAAAAAAAAAGGTGTGTGTCAGCTCTGACACGCGATTGGAGTTTAATTTTGAGGAATAATTTTCGTGGAATTAAAAATATATTCAATATGCAACGGGAGTAAATAAAAGCGTCTTCTGTGTAACTGAAAATATTGAAAATTTTATTCAGATTTTAAAATTTATTATTACATCAAAACCTTATAATGACAATTGATTTTCTTCAATATCAACATCATCTTGAACATTATTGATTTCATCAAGAGTAATGCCGTTATTTATTACTGTGACAATAGGTTTGTGGTAAGTAAAATACGATAAGTGGACATCTGAAGTAACATGATTTACATATCTTGAAAATATCCCAATGGATGTACCATGTCCAGTTGTCCCCAGCGTGTAACCAGAAACGAAGTCCAAATTCAGTTCCTTTTTTGAAAATTGTACACAGCGCAATCCTTCATCAGTATCAAATTGAATGTTAAAATTACCGCCAAGTATGAGCAGAAGTTCATGATATCGTTTTTTCAACAGTTTTAAACCTCCTTTTGTATATGCTAATAATGCCTCATGAAAAAATCTATTACGTCTCTAACTTTCTTATTGACAGAATTGTACATTGTGACTGCATCGTGCTGTATAATTGTAGGACCTGCATCCGGACTTAATTGTGTCAATAGCCTTGTGAGTACAGGTGTTCTGATATTCATAAAGGCCTACTTCTTGCCTCAGAACTATTTTAGCAGAATCAGACTTCAACTTTGCTCCCACTTTTTTCTTTAACCTGTATTATATTCAGCTTCAGACATTTTGACTGGTTAATCACCATTATCATTTTTGTCGTTTTTTTCGAAGTCTGTACTCGCGCTGACGCTTTGCATTAGTTTTTGGAGATGGTTTTGATGACGGGCTAATTACATCACTGCAAGTACACATTTTCAGACATTTTTAAATTCAGGAGTACAATTATTGAATCATATCAAGATAAATGATTAATATCATCCCCTTTTCGCGTTAACCTCGTAATCAATTGTAATAAAAAATTTTCAAACTATTTATTAAAATTATTGATTTTAACTAGTTACGATGTATTCAAAATTACTATGAATATTCACGTGAATTGAGTACAAACAGACATTCCTATTAATTTCTTATGAATTGACTTATTGCAGTTACGTGTTTAATGCAGTAAAAGGACGGTATATAGAAAAATAGATAGAGTATAAATTTGATTAATCAAAAGTATAGATGTTTGCATGTACATTGTACAATCTATATCATATGAAAGCATGGATTACATAACCTACCTTGTAAGCGCATCCACGTGTTTTTCAGATTGGTTTTCATTATTACGTAATTAATTTTGCTCACTTCACTATTTATAATGAAAATAAATATCAATATTGATAGGGATGAATGAAACAAATAAAATTTTGGATATGCACTAATACTGTATAATACTATACATGTATACGTATACAGTATAGATGAATACATACATATTATATAGTTGTACACATATCCCCTCCATTTCCCCATGCGGTCAGTATAAGATGGGTGGGGAGAACATAAGGAAGGGGCAGCATAACGCTTTCAAGTGTGCGTTACTATTTCACTCGATTTCACTCCCCATATTTTTCCATACCCCGGGCGTTATATCGTTTCTTAAGGAGTAAACTCCAAAAAAGGCCGCAAAGTTCTTATATGGCTTCATCTGATTATAAATATGTGAAATTTGTCATTAAATTATTCATTAAACTGCTTCACAAAAAGATTTGATATCAGTCATTATCGCCAAGTACACAATATGAGGTCATAGACTTACTATGTTATTATATTAGTTATCTATGTTCATAGCACAACACACATTAATGATAGATGTCATTGATTGCTATCTCCAAAAATCCTCATCATCACCTATTGTAATCAATTTAGTTATCTATGCTAAAATTATTTTGTCAATGTCCCACTTTTAATGCAAACGAACTTGGCGTGTGCGAAATAAGCATAACTGGTGATGACCGTAAAATATCTTGACGCATGCGCTGTGTGGATGTTGAATTCTTAATGCTAATATTCATGAAAGACTGTGGTATAAATGGAATAAGTAAATGCCCTTAATGATATTATATGTATAACAGAATCGCTGTCAAAATGAATTATGTATAAAATTTTAACGAATGTGAATTTCATCGACTGATCTGACGCGTCAAGTACGTTCGTATTAAAATCGGACATCGAGAAAAAATTTTTGACATATCGTTCTCTTTCTGGGTATAGCTCGTAACTATATTTTTGCGCAATTGAGATTTTTAGTAGAAAACCTCGGCGAGTACTCTAATTTAGTGTGAACCAACTTAAAATGTGCAGAATGACAATAGACATTTTTTAGAGACGTCTGTATTTACATCGTATCTACACTTTCTGATTTAAACACCGCATATCTGCATTAAGTACCGCAGAAATTGTTTGAATGGCGCTGCAGTCGCATTGCTTAACGGCAGAATGCCGAAGCATTTATAACAGGTCAAAAATAAACTAGTTAGCTATCAATTGTTTCGATTGAAACTTCTTACATAATATAATAATATGATATAAGTAACTAAAATTAATTAAAATATTAAGAAATATTATGAAATTAGATTAATAAATTAAATGTTTCTTTGATAATTCCAGAAGAAATTTTTTTTTTATTCTTCCATTGTAGCTTACATTGACCTCAAAAAAACTATTTTCTTTTCTCATAAAATAAATCATTGTTTTTTTTTTAGCCATTAAAATGACATTTAGAAGCCTTTGAAACTACTTACACATGTGATAAAAATGTATTATTTTTAAAATCGGTAAATAAAACAACGAAATGTTAGAAAGAACGAAAAACAATGATAAATCATCTTGTAGAAGAAGGCTCCGTAGCTCGTCGAACACAAAATGGTGATAGCTTTCGTCGTAATGCATCGGTAACATATTACTTGAAAATCAACAATCAGAATATCCGAGTCTGCAAAAAAATGTTTATAAACACTTTTAAATCAGGTGATTGGGCCATCTTTAATTAGTTAGAAAGCGTAATGGATTTGGTATTCCACAGTAGTTAGCACCATTTAAGAAAAATTCTGCTGTAAACATGAAAAAGGTCAAACATGTAAAAACTTTTCTACTCAATATATCAAAGATGGAATCACATTATTGTCGTGAAAAAACAGCAAAACAGTATCGTGACTTGGTCTATACTGCATTTGAAGAGGTTTATTAAATTTATAAACAATATATTATTGATAATAATACACCACCAGATGAAAAAGCTTCCTATTTGACATTTTTAAAAATGACTCATTCATTGAATATTGGTTTATATCAGCCTAAGAAGGATCAATGTGATATCGGTTTTGGTTTGAAAAATGGAAATATTGCTCAAGATATTTATGATTTTCATATTGAGAATAAAAATATAGCTAGAAGAGGAAAAGATAATGATAAATAAAGAGCGAGACAAAACGAAATAAATGTGTATACTTTAGACGTCCAAGCTGTTCAACTTGTCCCGTTCATGGGAGCCGGCGCATCTTATTTCAAACAAAAGCTCTCTGTTCATCAATTCACGATTTATAACTTAAGAAATTCCGGAATTTACTGTTACGTTTGGCATGAAGGTGAAGGCGGAATAACGACTGGACCTTATTACCTCATAAAAAATCAAAAGTGAACATTCATTGTGTTAGGTTAGGGTAATTAATTAAATTAACATAAGATAGTGTAACGATTAATGTTTATTTAATTGTATTGAATATGATGACTCTCGATTATACATATTGCTCTTCGCAATGCTTATTTTTACGATTTTCCATATACGTGCAGACTTGATAATTTCTTCCTCTATACTGTATTACCTTTTTAATATTAATATACGATAACTGCATTGACATATATACATATATAAGTATTCACTAATAATGTCTTTACGCCGCCTGCAGTCGTATGCAATTAATGCACTTATTGGCTCCCCCAATTCATCCGTCGGTAACATAGATATTGGACATGAATACATTAAGCATGACACGACTTTGCTATTCTCAACACATTGAAAAAATCTTGTTACTCCATTATATAAAAACCCGATATCAATCACTAAAAGAAAATTCAATGATCTACAAATTTTGAAGAAGTTACTGCCTCAAGATGATCAAAATTTTTATGATAAATTGAAAGTCGAGTCTAATCCCGAATAATAATTTGAATTACTGATATTATTTCCTAATAATAATAACAGTTTAATCAAACTAGGAGTTAATTTTTTTGAAACAATTTGATGTACTCTATTACAAGTTTATTGATAAAAATAACTTAAAATAATTTCAAGAATTCATTGTGAAATGTAAATGTAAGTGATTAACTAATGATTAAATATAACTAAAGTGAAACTTATGTGTCAAAAAAATTTTTTTTAAATGATAACCTCGTATCTGCATAAAAGTTACTAGAATTTTTATAACAAAAACTCGTATCTACATAAAATCATCATTAGCTCTTGATTGCCAACGTCAATCATGAAATTTTTGTTTGTCTTTTGTTAGGTCCCAAGTGACCTCTCGCGTTTATTTCAAATAAATACTCTTGCATCTCAAAACATGTTTTTATTTTAGTAATTAATCGAATAATTTCATTGTATTGAATATTCTTTTTATAATATAATATTCCATTCACTTTATGTAATAGTAGCTTTTACTTTAGAAATATCTATTTTTAAGTGAGTATAAATACCAACGTCACATGAGAACTTTCCGTCAAAATCGCTTCACGTACAAACAGAAGAAATCAGAACCCCGAATAACTTTTTCACACAAAAATGTTTATTTCATATAACGTATAAAAATTGAAACTTAATCAAAACTTTTATTAATTCGTGTTTGGAAAGTAATAAGTCTGTCTCTCTCAGACCTATGATTATTCTTCTGCGCATCGGCGCGCAGCTCGGCTCACTGCCTATTGAGATGGTGGGGTGATTCTACCGGCAATTCGGCGATGCACCATGCACCGCACGTCCGCACCCCGCTTCTCGCTACTACTAGTCATCGAGAAATTAATCACGTTCGGACGCCATCGCCAAAATTTATCTTCGGAATTAATTATTCAAATTAAAGATAACTTTACTTTTTTGACTTTGTTTTATAATTATCGTTTCATTTTGTTTGTATTGATTTTGTTTAATGATATTTTTTCATACCATTGTGTATTTTTTATTATTTGTGTGAAATTTTTAATAAATTTGCCGTGTTGAGACTTTCGCACGTGTCCACGTAATTCGGATTCATTCTCTTTGAAGCAAATATATTTTCATTCACCAAAATTAAATCAGACGTCGGTGCGCATCAAACATTTTGGTCCTTCGAGCCGGATCTATTTTGGTGAAAACTGTGAAAAAATCATCGGGAAATCATCGCGTAAAAGTGCAAGTGCTCGTGTACTGGTGCAGTACAGGGCGATCATACGCTAACGTTCGGTCTAGAATATTCTAGAAGTGTGCATTTTGGGCTTTGATTCAGTGCACAACGAATAATCTAGTGCGTGTGTACTGAGACGCTCGACGTCGCTCGAACCTTCTTGCACTTTATCAACGTGTGTAGCACGTGCTACAGGCTACAAGTGGGCAGTGCATATGCCGGTAGTGCTATCTCTCTCGCACTATACACAAAGTGTCTCCAGCCTTTTCTGTCGCACGCTCGTCATACGCCAACTAGTGCGTACTCTCTCGCTCTCGTGCGTATAATAAGTTTAATCAACATGTATTAGCGTTTGAGTGATTCTCGGTTATTTTAAAATTATTATATGAACATTTTAATAATTTTGCCATTAACTTACATCGGACTAGTGCGAATTAATTCATCTATTGGTGTATTTCGGTAGATTTAAAATTATTTGCTCGGCATTTGATGACATTTTGAGTGGCTTTTCACAGTTATTGAACATGAATTAATTATTTTGTCAACATTTTGTGAATTATTTAATCATTGTTCGAGTAAATTATTTTGTTCGGTTGTGACATTCTTTTGGTACACTTATTGGTACCTTGTTTGGATATTTGTGCTACTTGGTCGGTTCAATATTAATTTATCACGCATATTGTTAAGTCTGCTCGTGTTTATTTTAATATTTTCGGTTCATTATGTCAGAAATGGATGGCCGGATTGTATTACAATATTTTCGGGTAGAGACTCTTGAAAGAGAGTATGCAGAAATAGCTTCACCTTCATTACGTGACCTTTAGGTTGTGGATTTGCAATCTAAATTGCGAGTGATAAATAACTATTGGGAAAAATTTGAAACTCAACATGAAAAGATGATGCAAGTGCGTGATTCGGGTATTGTCAACACAGACTATTATAAATCCAAAGTGTATGAAGATCTACTCAAGAAACATCATGTGAATCGTGCCATTTTAGTGAGTGAAATCGCGAGGAAATGTGAACCGTGTGATCTATCGGAATCGATGAAGGTTGCTGCGCCTTCTTCAACATCAAATATTCCCTTCAAAACTAACTTGCCGCCGATTGATATACGGAAATTTTCGGGTAATTGAGTGAGTTGGTAACCGTTTCGGGATTTATTCAAATCAATCATCATTGATACGAGCGAAGTGAGTGATGAAGTGGGATGGACTATCCCAAATCAGCTGTTACGGGCGTGTAGCTCGTGTAATGCAGAACTTTAGTGTCACGGGTGAGAACTTTGCGCCAGCGTGGAACGCGTTGTGTGCTGAGTACAATAACAATCGAAAAATAATATCGGTGCATTTACATTCACTACTTAATGTTCCCGCTATGTCTATTAATGTGTCGGTTGAATTAAAATTGTTATTGTGCACTATTTCGGATGCTCTCAATGCACTTAAGTCGCTCGGTTTACCAACGGATAAATGGGACAGTCTCGTGTTGCAAATCATTCTGGAGAGGCTCACGCCAGAATTGAGTGAAGCTTGGGAGTGCCACGTCGGGGCAACAACAAGGTTCCCATCGCTTGATCAATTGCAAAATTTTTTGAAATCGCGAATTTCTGCAATGGAATCGAGAGCAAGGTTGGCCACCAGTGCAGCAAGGGTAAAGTCAGCACCTCAACGTGCGGCTCGAGTCAATATGACATTGGCTACTGAACCGCATATACAACCGAATACACAAACATCGACTCAATCATCAACAATATATAGAACACCTCGAAAGTGTGCTTTTTGTTCGGCTGAGCACTTTATTGCACGACGTGCGAAGTTCGAGTTAATGGTGCCTCATCAGCGGCGTGTCTTCATCACAACTAATCGGTTGTGCTACAATTGTTTGGGGCCATATAGTTCGGTTAATTGCAGGTCAGAAAGAAGATGTCTAAAGTGTCATGAGAAACATCATACCATGATCCATACCATGGACACTGTGATTCGGCGTCAGCCAACTTCATCATCATCGACGGCCAAATCAAATATAGAAGCAAAACCTTCATCAAATCAACATGCTAGTTCGGCTTCGGAATCTCAACACGCTTCAACATCTTCGGGCAGCAAATAGCAATTATTGCAATCGGACAACCATCAAGTCATTATAGTGGTAGTTCACTCAACTCACTAATCGTCAATACAAGTTTAAGAAAAAAGTGGGACCAAAGTTGATGTCTGATTCTGCTAAAATAGTTCTGAGACACGAAGTAGGCCTTTCTGATGTGATGTCCGGAGTTGGACGCCGTTGAATATTTTCTTTAAGGTAGTTTGGTAGCCGCTAAACAAATGAGGTAGCAAACCGAAGTCAAAAATAACTTTGTTTTTTTTTTACAAATAATTATCCAAAGCATGCTATAATAATCAATGAAAAGTCACATAAGAATTTATTTGATTCAATTTAATACGAGTTATAATTACATAATTATAGTAATGTAATAAATAAAATATTAGTTGACTAGTACTCAGCTGTCACTAGATGATGCCAACTTCAAATGATTTTTAGGTTGGTATTTGAACTACGGTCTCGTGCGCCTTATTTGCAGTTGAAATTTATAAACATAAGCTCGAGCTGTCAACTTGTTGTTTATATTATATTGTGAATTCTACGAGCTCATTTTTTTAAAAAGTAATGTTTTTAAGTTAAAATGAAGCGGGTACGATTATCTGGACGATTTGTAAAAAAATCTAAATTACAAAAACTTACAAAAGGTAGAGAGGCATTACTCAATTTCCATGAAAATAAAGAAAAAAGTTGTGATAGTGAAAAGTGATGTGTAAAAGGCAGTAGAATAATTAATATTGCATATTTATTACAACAATTGGCATGTATCCAATGTACTAATCGTTTACATTTAGATTCCATTAAAAGTGAAACAAAATTTGGATTAGCATCAACATTTAAAATTGAATGTGAAAATTGTTTACAAATAATCCACATTTATACTCCAAAACGAATTTACGGAAAAAAAAGTGCTAAAGCTCTTTTTGACGTAAATTGTCGTATCGCTTTAGGTATATTTTATTTATTTATTCATTTTTGTTATAATTGCTAATTTCTTAAATGTTAATAACTAATTTCCTTATTATTATAGCATGTATTGACGCAGGATTCGGGCACGATCCATTAATACGTTTTTTCGAAAATATAGACATTCCATCTCCAACAACTAAAACTTTGAAAACAGTGAAAAATGAGATGGGAGAAGGATTCGTGACTGTGGCAATGGAAAGTTTCAAAAAAGCTATCTAGGAGGAAAAAGCACGACGATCGCCGAACTAGAAGCTTCAGAGTATATAAAAACACAAGGAATGATTGTTCGATAGGAACATTCAATCTTTGGTTGAAAACATCAGTACAAAATGTTATAATTTCCAACTAAAAAATGTTATTTATCATATTTTGATAAAATAAAATTATATATTATGCTTATTGAAATTATACCGTCTTGTAGTATTTGCTATTTTCAGATTCTTAGTAGTAGATGTATAATGCATGCGGTAATTTTGTAATCATGATCCAGTGTTAATCATGGTCCCAAGTTTTCTTCGAGATTTCTTTTTTTGTCGGATTCGTAAAACATTTTATTCTATTAATTTTTCATAAGAAGTTGAAATATCAAAAAATTAGTTAAATTCATTATTCTTTGAATAATAGTAAGTCGTTCTTTTAATATTAATAACGTCCTTAATCACATAAACTAGAGAAGAAAACATTTACCATGGTTTTCTCGATTATTAGTGTGTAATTCATTAATGTAAAGCTTTGAACTTTTCCTCTTTTTATTTAAACTGATTTTAATCACGGTTATGGTTCAAGTAATAATCCAGATTGCATTTATTGATCTTAGTTTTTTGTCCACATATTGTTCATCTTTTACATTTTTTCTGTTGCATGTATTATACGTAGCTCTTCACGTCATCCTTATATTCCTCTAGAAGCCAAAGAAAATACATCTTATATTACAATTTATATGATTTCGGCTGGAGCAAAGTTGGATTTACAAGTAAAACTGGTCGAGGATCAGTTTTTGGAGTATTATCGGAAAAAATTTTAGCTGCAGATGCGTTTACTGTTGGCTGTGGCATGTGTGCTCGAGGCCATGATAAATCAGATCACGAGTGTTGCATAAATTGGTCAGGTAGCTCAAAAGCTATGGAAGCTGCTATGGGTGTTGAACTGATGTTAGAAAATAAATTGTTGAATGAAGCTAAAGTTAAAGTTGAAACTTTTATTGGTGATGATGATGCTTGCACTTATGCAGCCGTGCAAAGACAAGCCTTCCATAAAATATTGAAACTATCAGATGGGAATCATGTCAGGAAAAAATTTGAATCGGAACTTTATAAGCTCAGTCTGAGTTATGAAGAATTGAATGCCGTGGTTATTCCATACCTAAAAAAATGCTTTAAGTATGTACTTGATCAGCATAAGCACAGTGCTGAAGATGCAACGAAAGCTTTGTTAAATATTGTTGATAATGTTTATGGCGAACACGATAATTGTGGAGATTGGTGCAAGGATAAAGATAATCCTGACTACATTTTTAAAAGTTTACCTAAGGGTGAACCCCTTCAAAATCAAAATTTGAGAGCAGCTTTGACCAAATGCTTGACAGGTTTTGCACAACGGATAACAAAATTGCTCATGGTGGCTCTTCACAACCTAATGAGTCCTTCAATCATATGGTTGTCATGAAATATCCTAAAAGCCGTCATTATGCTGAAACTAACGCATATAAATATCGTACGGCAGCAGCGGCTTGTCAAAAGAACTTAGGAGTTTCATACATGAAAGAAGTTTACACAACGGTTGGTTTATCAGTGAGTGATAACATGATTAAGTTTTCATCCAGACGTGATGCACAGCGAAAGAAGAGAGTAGTGCGACAAAGCTTGGTCAGTTATAAACGTACACGTTGCTAACAAAAGTTGAAAAAACAACGTAAAACATATCAGCAAGAACAAAGAGAAGGTATTTCTTATTAGTCAGGTAATTTTAATAATCTCACTGATGTGATTGATGAAAATTATACAACCGAAAGCCCTTTGGTTGTTGTTGATATTGAAACAACAATTTATAGTCCGGTCAAAATAGACATAAAAATAGGGGTACCCTTGCATAAATTCCCAACAACCTCAAAATTGGCATGAATGTTAGGGACACCATTCTAATGAAATTGTGAAAAGTCCCCATCGATCCCATGCAAGGACAAAATTTTATTCAAAGTCAAAGTTCGCAAAAATGGGTTTTTCGCATTTTTCAGCAAAACAGTTAGTTTTACGATAAAAATAGCTCAGACAAAAATTGTACATCATGCGATTCTCTACAAAATAGCTATTTGACTTTTTTTCCTCAGATTCACCGTTGCAATGAAATATATATATATGTATGTATTAGGGTGTGCCAAAAAAACTCGATATTTTTTTTTTCTTGCTCTCCTCCTAAAATATCGTAGAATATGTCCGAACAAATATCCTGTTAAAAGCGGAGCTCATAATTTCAATTTTAAGAGGTCCTTCATCGAATCTGAAGTTTTGTCGTTTAAATAACACAGAAAAATGATTTTTTTGCATTACTTATTCTTGCAACCTAGGAAGAAATTTTTTTTTCATAAAACTCATAATTAAATCTTACAAAGCATTAAATTTGGACGAAAAAATCTTTGTAAGCCGAATTTCTATTTTCATTATTTGATTTTTTACAGAGCTTTAAATTCAAAATTTTACGTTTTTTGCTTTTTTC
>JAQQBS010001423.1:3707067-3723290 GCA_030347275.1 Microctonus aethiopoides
CTTGTGCATTGACAATTCATAAATCGCAAGGGGGCACTTTCAATGAAGTTGTTTATTATTATGAAAAAATACAATCTCTACAGTTAGTTTATGTTGCAATGTCGAGAGCCGTTTCCATTGATAATTTATATATAATTCCAATAAACAAACATAGGAAATTTTATCATGGAAAAGGTAGTAACAACCGCTCGTGCGCTGTTTTGCTGTATGAAATGACAAAATTACGTGAAAATCGAATTGTCACTTTGGATAAACAATTATTTGATTGTATCAGCATGAGAAAAGGTTTATCAATCATATCATTCAATTGCCAGAGTCTTCATGCCCACGCAAATGACTTTATAGATAGAGTTTTTGAAAACATAAATATTTTGATGTTATCAGAAACATTTATGAATGAAATTGAACCTCCAGTAGCGATACCTAATTTCGCTTTTATTTCAAGATTTCAACGCAGTGAGGTTAAAAATTCTGGTGTTGCCATTTATCGGAATGTTAAAGATAGCCAGTATTTTATCACTCCACATTCAGAAATTAAGGCCCCTTACTCCAGCAATGCTGACGTGACTATATCAACATCGACAAGAATTGGAGACTTATGTGCAGTAGAGTGTAGAATTAACCCCTGCGATAATAAAAGTCCGAAATTAATTTTAGTAGCTATTTATATATCACCAAATGCTGCAATGACGGATATTAACTCATTTATCGGCAAATCATTATTACCATTATCAACTGCATATTCACAAGCTCTTCCAGATCTTATTGGAGAGTATGTACATAACTGCAAACAGTCGGTCATTCTCGCAGGAGATTTCAATGTTAATTTTTCGTTGCAAGAAGCAGAACCACTACTAAAATTACTCAAGGAAAAATTTTCATTGGAAATGATGAATGGTAGAAATGATCCAACAACTAAAGGAGGGACTACAATTGATGCAGTTTTTGCAAGAAATATACCTGAAATAGATATTAAGCATTTCATATCTTATTTCAGTTATCATAATCCAATTGTTAATATTATAAATATGAATAACCCGTCACTCGAAAATTGTAATTCAATTTAATGAATGATTGTTAAAAATGACTAATTATAATAAAGTTTGCATGAAAATGTATAACTGTGAAAAATCATTCAAAAATACTCTTTGTTTTTTAATTTAATTGTATGAAGTTTCACTTCATCTGTGCGTAGGGACTCCACGCATCATTTGTTTATTTTTTCTCCTTTCTCCAAGGATTACATGAAAACTGCTGCTCCTAAAAATTTTTTTTTGAAGTATCTGAAAACTAGAGTCTTCAAGCTTGAAAATCTTTTTTTTTGATTGTCGATCCGACCATTTCGCACTGAAATACAGCCCCTCAAAAATGACCGAAGAATTTGGAATTTTTTTTTTGCTCCCTTAATTTTTGTGCGTAGTGTAGTTTTGTTAGGATTATGAATAAAATAATGTGGAAATATAGAGGACACGTAAATATATATTGTACATATATTAAAAGTATTTATTAACGTGCTATTACAATAATCTTTGTTTACTCGACAATATCGTGACCGACAGACTGACTGACTGACTAAGACTGAATATAACTGTGAGATAGAGTTGTCTATCCACTCTTATATATATATACTAATTCTTCTAGAATATTCCAGTTATATTAATTGAGTGACATCTGTGCACATTGACTGTAATTAATTACTCTTAACACACCCCCTTCAATGTGTACAGATTATTTCTTTTAAACCCATACCTTTACAACAAAATTCATGTTTTAATTTTAGTAATGATTTAGTGAGTACATCTGCAATCATCTTCCCTGTAGGCAGGTACTCCCAAATTGAATTCTTTATTCTTAACAGAGTCTCTCACGAAATGATATCTCAAGTCTATGTGTTTAAATCTGGCATGATAAATTGTATCTCTTGTGAGTAGATTTGCACTCTGATTATCTTTGTATAAAATGACATCTACTTTTAAATTCATTTCTTCAAACATATTTTTAATGTATATTGCTTCTTCAGCTGCTTCTGCAATGGATGTATACTCTGCTTCTGCTGAAGACATTGCCACAGTTTTTTGTTTTTGTGCCTTCCAGGTTACAGCTCCATTGCACATATTAAATACGTATCCAGTGTATGATCTTCTATCTACTATATCTCCACTTCAATCTGCATCAGTATATCCTATTATTTTCAGGTCATCATTCTCTTTTCTGTATATTAAACCAAGATTGCAAGTTTTGTTAATATATCTCAGAATTCTTTTTGTTGCAATTCAGTGTTCTTTATTAAAATTTGGCATAAACTGAGCTAAGTGAACTACTCTATTAATTATATCTGGTCTAGTGACTACTGCCAAATACATCAATCCACCTATCAGCTTTCTATACGGTGCTTCATAATTTTCTGTACTTGATTGGAATTTTTCATTTGTATTTCCTGGTGTATCTACTCCATTTGCATTTTTCATTTTAAATTTTTTGAGCAATTCTTTTATATATCTCCTTTGTATGATTTTTATTTCATTGTCTTCTCTGATAATTTCAACTAGAAAGAATTTTGCTTCTCCCATATCTGTTATTTCAAATTCCTCTTTAAATTTCATTTTAATTTCATTTATTTTGCTCAATTGATTTCCAACTATCAGAATATCATCAACATACACCAATATTATAATGATTAATCCATTTTGATTGATACTGTAGATGCATGGTTCTGCTTTGTTTTGTTTTAGTCCCATAGCTTTAAGTTTGGAATCAATCACTATGTTCCATTGTCTGCTCGCTTACTTTAATCCATACAATGCGTTCTTTAATTTGCAGCAGCAATTGTTCTTATTTCTCACATTATTCAGCATTTGTATCGCTTTGATTTTTATATCTCCTTTTTCTTCTTTAATTACGCAGGCCTGCGATGTTTTCTCCCTTTAAAAACGTATTAGCATTTTGGGTAGGTATTAGGTACTAAGGTATGAAAAAAATAATAAAAAAATTTCATCACCTAAATTTTCTGAGAAATTTACTTTTTTCATTTTTCTTAGTATTACCGCGTATAACTAGCTTTCACTTCCAATTTTTTTGATAGCAGTCAACATTGCATGCTAGTATATTCAAGTTGCATTATGAGACCGCTCTTTATGAGACTGTCGACACATTTTTTCAGTTAAGACCTACCCCTTCCATAATACTAAATCGTTTCAGTGTCTCCATATGAGACCGAACCATTTGTGGAATTAATTAAGAGTTAGTTCTTTTAAACGATACTTTTAATCTTTTTTTTAAACCACAAAAAAACAGATTTCAATAATATAAGAAGGCTCAAACTAACCAAAACTAACCTTTCCTCTTCTGTGGTTTACTGCGCGACTCGAGTTGTTTGATTAACAGCATAGATATCCCGATTTACGTGTATCACCTGTGATACGATTTTTTCGTGATTATTAAGGTTATGGAGAGTAGATACCAAGGAAGATGGGACGCAAGTATGATGGCAGACTACTGCTGGATGTTGAAGAGGGATGAATCGGATAGGAAGTATAAGAGAAAAGGATTGAACAAGAGTTTTGAAGGAAGTAGAAAAAGATACCATAAGTCCTTTTGATTTACTTAGTCTCTTCAGCATTATTTTTAACTAATACTGTTGATTTTTCAAATAAAAGTTTGATTTTAAATTAATTAATTTTGTAATATAACGAAAATTGTTAAAAAAATTCTAAAACATGCATATAATCAAGAAAAATAAATCGTGATGTGCTAGAAAGAAACAAAGCTGGATTTTAATTTAGCATAACTTGATATTTGAAAGAAATAACATAATTATTGGAAGGGGGAAAAAAAGTTAAATTTCTCAGGCCTGTGTTATTTGAAAGAGATCAGGTACTTCCATATAAAATATCTTCTTCCAATTGTCCATTTAAAAACGCTGACGCCACATCTATTTGATGTATTTTTAGATTGTATTGTACAGCTATGGCTAATAACATTCTGAACGACGCAAATCTTTCTACTGGGGCAAATGTATATTTATAGTCATACCCCTCTTTTTGACTGAATCCTTTTGCCACCAATCTTGCTTTTCTTTTGTATATTTGTCCTTCACTATTTGTTTTGTTTGTCAGTACAATCCTGCATTTGACTATGTTCTCATTTCTTGGCCTATTCACTATTTTTCATGTGTCCTTTTTTATTAGACTTTTAAATTCAGATGCTATTGCATCACGCCATTCATTATTTTCATTACTTTTCATCGCTTGATCTAAACTTATTTCAGCATTATTTGCAATTATTTCTTCAGGTATTTCTTCTTCTTCAATGTTTATTTCGTTCACTTTTATTTCTGGTATAATTCCGTTGTTCGTTCTGTATAGTTTCTTTGGTCTCCCTGGTTCACCTGTTAGGATCTTTTTCGGTCTTCCTGGCAATCTTATTTCAGTATTTGTATTCTTTTCATCATTTCCATCATCATCATCATCTGTTTCATTCATATCTTTATTATTAGATGGTGTTGAAATGATTGAAATATCCAATAACTCATCATTATTTCTAATTTGAGATTCTTCATCATTAGCTTCTTCATTTATAGTTTCCTTTCTCATTTCATTACAAAACTTCACATCTCTTGATATGATTACTTTTTCAATTTGTGGAACATATATCCTGTACGCTTTCGCTTCATCAGAATATCCAACTAGCTGGCCTTCCTTTGAACTTCGATCCATTTTTCCTCTTGTAATGTTTTTATCTACTATATATGCTTTTTCCCAAATACTCTGAAATAATTAATTTTTACTTTTTTGCCAAACCACTTTTCATATGGTATCTCGTTATTGAATGTACTCGTAGGACATTTATTCCTTATGTGATTTGCCATTAAAATAGCTTCTCCCCAAAATTCATTCTTCATTTTAGAGTTTAGTATCATACATTTCGCTATATCTAATAGTGTTCTATTTTTCCTTTCGACTACACCGTTTTGTTATGGTGCTGTTGTGGTACGGGGCTGATAATCTCCTTTGAATTCCACTATCTCTTAAGTACTTATCAAATTCCGTGTTACAATATTCTTTTCCGTTGTCTGTTTGTAAACACTTTATTTCCTTTCCACACATATTTTATTTGTTTTTCACACATATTTGCCATTTGTTTATATTCTTTGAATTTTTCCAATACTTCTGATTTATTTTTCGATAAATATGCTAACGAATATTTTGTATTGTCATCAATAAATGTGCAGAAATATCTTGCACCTCCTGTCGACCTCTCTCTAAACGGCCCACATACATCGCTATGAACGATTTCAAGCTTTTCTTCTGCTCTTTCATGTGTTGATTTAAATGGTAAACATGTTTGCTTTCCCAAAGCACATATTCTACAATCCACTTTATTCTCATGTATTCTTGTGTTGATATTTATTTTCTTCAATAATTGTAACAGATCCTTTTCATTCAATTGACCCATTCTATTATGCCACAAGTTAAGATTTACTTCTTGTCCATTTACTAATTGTGCTATTTCTTCATTGGGCTGCTTAATATAATATAAATTTCCATTTCTTCTTGCAATCAATTTGATATCTCCATCTGTTCCTTTTATTATTGCAACGTTTTTCTTAAATATAATTTCATTTTCTTTGTCTACAACTTTTGCCACAGACATAAGATTTGTCCTCAAGTCCGGTACCCATAATGTATTTTCCAGATTGATTAATTTTTCTTCCTTTTCATTCATCATTTTTACCATGACATTCCCTTTTGCCTTGACATCGGTTGAATACTTATTTGCTAAGTTGATTATCTAAGATTTGATTATCCCAAATCGTTTTCGCATGTTCATAATTTTCATTTGTTATTCTACAATTATTTAATCTTGAAAACAATTTATCTTTCGTTGGCAATTCTTTCTGATCAAGTTTTATAAATATATTCATTCTCGCATGCTCTGCATCCGTATTCTTCGATGATAATTCAACATAATAGATAAACGAGATCTAGATAATAAGTCTAAAAGTGTAATCAAGCGTTTAAAAGTGTTATTAATTAATAAAAGTAAAATTAATTAATTGTTCTTAAGAATAAAACATCCATATTCACTTGTCAACATCCTTGGATTTTAGCTGCGCTAGTAGTGGCGGGCAACGATCCCATAACAAATAAAATATTTTAAAATTGGTTTTAACGTCCAAAATTACATCCAGGACGTAACAGTTTTAACGGTGACAGCGGTAGGATCACTTACCTGAAGTGTACAAGCGAATTAAGGACAATTTAATAGTGAACCAAAAACAAATTTAAATCAAATTAACAAATGAATCAGTCAAGTAAAACAAATTGAACCTGCAAATGAAACACCCAAAAGAGACTGGTGGAGTGAAATTAATTAAATAATACGCAACAACTCATAAAAAATTTATGAAATAATAAGTAAAAAACCGGGTCAAGAGATTTCAAGTAAAAGTGTGAACATCAGCAAACGAGAATCAACGACACAGCGGAGCAGCCAACGTCACTGGATCCTTGTCTCACATGATCTTGCGGACATCAACACCAACAACTGCAACTTTTGCGAATTCTTCATACCGAATAATCTTATTTTAGTATACCTCACGTGAATCGTTTAAAATTCTCCCTATTCTACTCTCTCTCTCTCTATTTCCACATTCTTTTCACTCCTCGGAAACCTTTTAAACAAATTACATTATGTCCAACCCTGACAATTTCAATTTTGGCGACGGCGCAAACGCATCGACTAACGACAATGTTGATACACAAAGCTCTATTCCTCCGGAGACTACTATTAGAGATTTATTCGCTTTAATAGAAATTCAACATAAAGAACGAGCGGACGATAAAAAACAATAGACGCATGTATCGCAGCTTTATGAGACGAAGTCAAACGCCTATCCGGACGATCAAATACGGTCTCATCACATTTCTCAGATGATTCACCTTAGCGACGACGACGTAGAAATCGTAGTAACGAATGCCGCATTTCAGTAAATCCCTCTCGGAATAACTTACCTTCTTCATCAGGTACACACTTCAACACACCACAATTACACATCAATTCTTTCGGTAACAATAATGTCGACCCCCCAGTATCCGCACCAGACAAACAAGAGTTAGGTCCAAAAAATTATTTACAATCTATTCCGTACTTCGATGATACTGGTATGGAATACGATGTAAACGAATTTCTCATACTCTGCAAATACGCAAAACACTATTGATCATGACACGACGAACACAAATTATTAACACTGTTAATTAGTAGATTAAAAGGAGAACCCTTACGCCGTGCGGACAAGGCACAACTACGTCAAATAGACGACTTTATTGAATTCATTCGTGAAAATTTTGGCACCCCAAGAACGTATCACTCTATGAGAAACGAGGTTTACAAATTACGGCAAGGGACAAATGAGAAAATGAACGCATACATCACACGCGTACAAGAACTATCAATGGACCTCATCGAAATTCTACGCACCGACGACATTAGAGACAAAGAGGCAACGAAAAAAGTACTCAACAACGACCTAATAAATGTCTTTGTTCACGGGCTTCAACATAAATATCTGAATCTTTATTAGCGGCCACAGCACACAAGGGATGCCACTTTCGTGTACCTATATTTTAATATTGGATATGTAAAATAATAGGGAGTTTTATAACAAAACGAGCACGAAAGAAATCGATTTGTTTATTAATATGAACACAAAAATAATGTCTTATTGAATATGGAAAAATAAGAAGTAATATAAACTATTAATAATGAATGAAAAATAAAGTTCGGCTTCAATTCCGCAAAAATAATAATTAAATGATAATGAATTCTACAACTGAGTTCGTTATCCAGTGTACAGCTGATCTGGGTTGATATTATCTACACTTCAATTTATAATGAACAATATTATTCTCTCAGCCTCACCAATTTCTCTCATAATCAATAAAGTATAAAGTATAATAATTAAAGTATAAATCTCGACTCAGCAACAATATTATCTTCACCTCAACTATATATTCCCTCTCTCAACAATATTTTACTCAATCACAATAATTATTTTATAGGTTTTATCGCACAATAATGGGCACACGTCTTATATTATTCGCTTTCAAATTCTAAGTGTCTTTTTTGCCTCGTTTTATTCATTAACAGTTTTCGGCCGTGGAATTTTTCAAGCTTGCCAACATCTTCGTCCGGGAGGTGCTGCCACCTTTGGCTGGTTGGCACACATATTGTATCAACTGCGCTCCACGCGCATCGATCAGCAGATCGCTGGACATCACGTATATTCCATTATGATAGTCTGGAATTCTCGTAATATATAAATAATATTGTATCTCCAAGACGGCATTTGTAGCTTATTCATAATTTATCTCTTCCATATTTTCTCCTCGTGTGCCCAGGTAATTTCTTCTCATATTTCTACATTCTCTCCATTATTTTATAATTACTCTCATACATCCGTCATTCATACTTTATTCTACATTATCGACTATTCATGTTGTTATGTCCATCGTCTGTTTCAGCGAGCTTCTTATATCTAATAAAAAATAATAGTGACTGGGAAAATCGTCACAACGGTTAACTGATTTCGCACAGCTATGCGTAAACAAAAAATAATGTTTCGTATCTCACTGAATAATGCTACGCTACAAAAACCCATTTATAGTAACAACGAAGGCACTTGCACCTTCTGCCAAAGTGCGGGCACACTATCGATAATTGTCGCAAATGACTGTGGCAACAGACAAGGTTCAACGAAATCATACCGTACAAAATATAACAAAGACCAACAACACACGTGTATAAATTATTGCTCGTTTATAGTTTACAATTATGTGTCTTGCAATATATGCCGCAGGTGATACAATTTGTGTATTTTAAGATTTAATCTGCAACTTGTTATATTAATAAATATGTGTTGTACAAATGATGTTCAAGATTATAATAATGATTTTATAGCGGTGTGATGTGATTGTGTGATAATTGTGTGTGTACGTGAAGTATTTCTTTGTGAGTGTTGGTTGAATTTCGCTGATGTTGGACTTGAAGTTTATGTTGAGTTGAGATGATGTAATGATGTAATAATGTTGGTCGGATGAGCCGATGTAGATCTTGTTGACATTCCAATTGTATTAATTGATTGAAATCACTTAATTTCTACTAATGTGGTTGCACAGAATCTCTACTTTCTTGATTATATAAATCTTTATGAAAAAACTAAATTGTGTATAACGAATTTGAGGTTGTAATAATTTAGATGTTTTAACGCTATGTTCTTACTTTGACTTCTATGTTACTAATGGCAGTACGTGGCAACAAGTGGCACCACGAGGCACGCGTCTATAAATTTCTAGCATGCACCAGATGCATTCTAGAGGAAGTGTGAAGTTAGCGCCGCTTCATAGGTACTGCATAGGAAGCAGGCGCCCTGCAGTGAAGGGATTGGTCAGTGTTGGCGCGGTCACTTCAATTTGAATTAATTTTGATTTCTTTTAGTTTTCATAAAAATGCAACAACAGGCATATATCGACATTATCTGTTACTACTACAAAAAAATCAGGCACATGACTGTCGTAAACCATTATATAACAAGCAAATGCGTATGTCTAACAATGGACAGGCCTCATACTATGGGAATCTGGGAAACGCCAATTTGTTCCAACGAGCCAGGGCAACGATTGGGACTAACAACATCGCGCACCAACTGACATCACAGACGACTTCGATCGAGAACCATGAGAGACCACCATACCCGTCGCACCAATAATCGTCAACAAAACACAAATTTCAAACACCAAATGCAAATTATTACACACCACAGCTTATCAATCACTATTTATTCTCATACGAAACAATACACTCAAAAACAATCAAGGGTGCTTTTTAATTGACACCGAATCTCAATTAAATCTTATCAAATTAAATGAAATTGCAAATCCAAACAACATCAATAATATCATAATATACAAACTAAACAGTGTATCGAAGACAGATAAACCAACGACCTTGGGCAAAATAAATATAATTACTAACAATATCAGCAACGAATTTCACGTGGTGCCAGATGAATTTTCGCTCAACTATTCAGGTATTATTGGATCAGAATTTATGCAAAATGATAATGCGAAAATCGGATATCGAAGATTTCTCCACAAGACGTATCACTAAGATTATGATCACTTCAAAAGTCACACAAACGGTGAAGTCACATGGGTAGGCCATGTTTTTTTCATGTTAGTGAAATACGGCATTAACACACGGGTGACGCTATTAGAGAATGAAAAAAATATATATATCAAAAAGCTAACCTAATACTTCACCCGGTTAGTTATAACTTAAATATTCTGATCCTTCCTCAAGATTTCGCTTGCTTGTTTACTGCTGAGTCGTCGTTTACGTGATTATGACGCTCGGTCAGTTATAACTGAGATATATTCATTCCATTCCCACGACATCACGTGATCATCACTGATACTGCTCGGTCAGTTACGATTGAGATATATCCTAATAACATCCAACGGAAGGCTGCTCGGTCAGTTATTACTGGGGCATTTCAAATACGCGATCATACGCACCATTCGGTTAGTGTTGTGGGTGATTAGTTCGAAATTAAAATGTATTTAAAGAATGGAATAAAATATTAATTATAAAGGTAGTGAACTGTATATGATTAGGCGAAAGATCATCACCAGAATTTTGATCATGAAAATAATATGCACGTGGTTGACTCAATGATTATAAAAATATAAATTGAATTTATTCATACACACATAATGATTAAAACACACAAATAATACTGTTAAATGATTTGTTCAATATTAATGGTTGCGTTTTTCAGTCTTTTAATAGTGATTTAATTAGCACAGATTCATTTGCACGATGAAAAAACTTCGTAATTGTAAAGATGATGCAATACTTTTATCACCGATGAACACATACTTTTTTCACGTGGTCGTAAATCACGCAGGCCGGTAATGTGATTTTTCTCGATGATTATTTTCACTGATTGTTCTCAACATTGATTTAACGTGGTGGTGTAGCTATTTGATTTGATCTATTAAGTTTTAATTAATTATTCAATGGTGAATGATTTTTTACAAAGATGATGAACATCAAGAGACACTGTAGTGTCTCGTACCAAGTTCACTGCGAAGTGAGACACTATGTACCGTGTATCTATACGCGAGAGTCCGAATTGTGGGAGACTACTATGATGAGATCTCATGAATGCACAAAATTTAGCGGAAAAATAGTAGGCGCAATGGAAAGCTTGTATCAATATCATATGATGAAACTAATTTTATTTTTTTTATACGTGCCGTATAAACGAAGATATATTGAGGTGAAGTTAAAAACTCGTGACTTTTACGATGAAAAAATTCAGTCCTGGTCGTCGTCGTCGTCGTCGTCGTCGTCTGTTGAGCATCCTTATTCATAAACTTGTCTCTCTTCAACGTCCCTGAAGTTGGCATGACACTTTTGCAAAAACTAAAAGCAAAATAGTAGATATTTTGTCGTGAATTATCCGTAAATTATCCGTGAAAGCCGCGATTTTGCCGCGGCGATTTTTATAAAAAAATCTGGATGTCCTGTCAACTTCAGATGAAGTTGGCAAACCACCCCTCCCAAACCTAAGTTTAGACTAGTCCTCCCGAAACCATATCAATATAAAATTACTTGAAAATAGTTACTTTGGAAAAATTACTTTACAACAAGATTTGATATCAATCATTATTGCCAAATGTACAATAAAAGGTTATAGACTTACTATGCAATTATATTAGTTATCTATAATTATAGCAGAATACATAATCACGATAGATGTCATTTCCATGATTGCCATTTCCAAGAAACCTCATCATCACCTATTGTAATCAATCTAGTTAGACTAGATTAATGCCAGTGCACGGCAGACTTACGGTAAAACAGCAAGTTTCATATTAATGTTAGGTATACTATAACACCTGCTGTAGTTGAAATGAGGATTCGTTATCGCCGGCGATGGTTCCTGTGGGCGTGGCCGGAAGTTGAAAAACGTCAAAATTGACTTTGAAAACATGATCGCCGCATGTCTGCCTTTTACATATCTTGAAGTACACAAATTGTTATATTGAAAAATGAAAAGGCAGACACTCATTCCGGTTTCAAGTATGTTTAAAAAAATTTCAAAAGTTAAAAAATTTTATGAAATTTACGTTATTGCAGGAAAGCTAAAATTTATATATATTGTTACGTCCTGGATGTATTTTCGGACTTTATAACAAGCTTCAAAATATTTATTAAAAGTAAGGGATCGTTGTCGCCGACACTATGCGCAGCTGAAGTTTATAGGATGGTATAGGTGAATTAATGATCGATATTCGAAAGGATATGGAGACACAAATACATTTAACTTGGAATTTATTGATTAAGGCAACTTGAATATTTACGATTATGATATTTGCTGATTGATTAACTAATAGAGTCTTGAACAGTTCTTATTAATGATTCGCTTCACTCACGAACTTACACTTATAAATTCACTTGCACAATCTTATTTTTAATTTCACTCTATTTGAAAAATGTAACGGATCAGGTTTTGAGCTTATTTATTTTATCGATTGAAGATATTAGCGATTATTGATTTTTACAACGATTTATTAAGAGAATGATTTTTGAATTCGGAATCGTTATTGGTCAAATAAGATGTTGACGAGTTGAAGCGACCATCAAGACTACCACATTAATTATAAGTATGGAAAAAAGATGGGAAGATTTATAAAGTAAGTTGATGCGCCTTTACAGTAAAACGTCTTGCTCAGCATTTGAGCTGCAACAGTCATACAGTGTGAGCGCGCAAAATGCCCGTAGATTTTGGATTGACGTAGCGAAAAGATGCTGACAGTGGACTTAGGTTTCCAATGGGAAGAAGAATAGAATAGTTTTCCACAGAAAATAAGAATATTGACTTATTAACTAAGTTGGTCGGTCGGCCGAGTGGTTAGAGGAAAATTTTGGCACTCGGACGGCTCGGGTTTGAATCCCGGCAGGGCGAAAATATTTTTCGGAAGAAAAATATTAGCCTGTAGGACCATCCTTTATCAGGCAGGCCCATCGTGGTTAAAAGAAGGTGTGGGTGAAAGTTTGAGTGAGAATTGGAGGAGAAGGGGGGTGTAATGGTGAGGAGTGGAGTCATGGTGGAGAAGGTGTCATGGTGGAGAAGGTGTCATGGTGGAGAAGGTGTCATGGTGGGGAAGGTGTCATGGTGGAGAGGAGTCATGGTGGAGAAGGTGTCATGGTGGAGAGCAGAGGTGTAACGGGGAGAGGAGTTAATGGTGGAGATGGGCGTAGGATAAGGTTGAGTTAGTTGTAAGGTGTAAGGAATTGGGAGATAGTAACAAATTGTAACCCTAAGGGGAATCAATAAAATAACCTAGACTTATTAACTATAAGGGAATAATATTAATCATAATTACAATTAAATTATTAATAACATATTCTGAGGTGCGATTGCAGAGCGACGAATTGTAATTGAATGATTTGAATTACGGAGGAAAAAAGCGGAAAGGTCGCATTCGATCTAACAACGTTATACACATTATTATTATACATATATATTTGAAAAAGCAGACACATAGGAGGGTTTCAACATGCAGCAAACGACATATTGCTCTCTCTGTCGTACTAACCAAAATGTGTGATATTGACTCGCTCACTTTAACAGGGTATGAAAGCGAGTCAGTAGTCATACATTTTTGTGAATAATTTTTCTAAATATTATAGTGGTAAATTTATGAAATAGTAAATATGAGAAAGTGTAAATTTACAACCTCAAGTTAAGGTTTGCAATAATATATTGTGACGTGGCGTTTTCTAGACGCCACGCACAATATTTAATTAATAATGAACAGCAGCAAAAAATCGGCAACAGCAACCTGCACAGCAGCACAAGGGATGCCACTCCCGTTTAAATAATAATATAATAAATATACCGGGAGATTTTATTTATATGGTAAACACAAAAATGGTTTCTTTATTTAATAATAATGATGAAAAATAATATGAAAATGATGATAATGAAAATACACTAAAGGAAAAAATTAAAGGGTCAAAATTTTTTTCGCAATTTTTGCGTGTTTTTTGACGGGCTATATCTCAGTGAAAAAACAAAAAAATATCGAAAAAAATTCAAAATAATTTTCATATTCTTTTTTTTTTCTGGAAAACCTTCGGGGCATTCAAGAGAGCAATATCCAGTTTTTTCGATATTTTTTTGTTTTTACGTCGATTGTTGTTTTTTCGTCTTGCAGAACATCGATTGTAAGGAGAATGTGAAAAATTCTAAGAAATGTTTTTTCCATTTTGATCATGATTATGAAGTGTTTAAGCGCAAAAATCGTGACCCTTTAATTTTTTCAAAAGTTTAATTGCTTGAAACAGAGAAACGGTTCTCACGATCAAAATGAACAATTGCAGGGGGTTTCTGGGTATATCGAGCTCAAAAAGTCACTCTTAACATTAGTCATTTCATGGATATTTCCAATTGTTCCGTCAATTTATTAAAAAACCATAAATTACCCTTTTTTTCCTTTTTTTTCAAATTCATGTTAAGGATAAAAAAAAATTTTTTTTCCTCAAAATTAAGACAGTATCTTATAGGAAATTTATCCTCGTTTCCAAAACTGCCCTTTGATTCTTTGTAGGAGCATTTGTCGCTGAGATATCGATGATTGAAGACAAAAGGACCTTTTTCCGTTAAAAGTCTCATATTTGAGTGAAAAATGGTCGTATCAAGGTTTTAAAAAAACGAAATTGAAGCTGAATAAATAAGCTATCCAACCCATTTGGTGGATTGGCTAAAAAAAAATTTCCCAAGTTCGTGCACTCAAAAAAAGAAAGACATAAAATTTGCAAATTTTTTTTTGCGCTATTTCTTAGCATCACGTAATAACCGTAACTTCCAAAAATTTTCCGCTACAAGGACTGAAAACTAAACACTAAGAGCTACAAAATCCTTTTTTTGGAAACTCGATACGATCATTTTTCACTGAGATACAGCCCGTCAAAAAACACGCAAAAATTGAGAAAAAATTTTTGACCCTTCAATTTTTTCCTTTAGTGTAATAATAAGCGTCCACATTCCAATATAACATACGCTTTTCACGCTCAACAAAGTAATAATAATCACGTGACTCGACATAACTCAAAATATTCTTTCTTATACGCGTGGATTCTTCGACCTAGTATACGATAAATTCGGAGCGACAATACGATTAAGATAGTATAGAGCAGAGCGGGGGGAAATGCACGGGGACAATGCATTAAGGCGCTCATTTCTATTTATTTTATATTCTCTACAGGGGATCTACAGGGGTTCTCACACGCACTCTTTACACGCGTTGCATGCCTTCACTCCATCACACTCTTTATTTCACTACTTCAGCATCCTCAGCATCCTCAGCAACTTCAGCGACTCCATCTACTTCAGCACCTTCAGCGACCTCAGCTACCTGAGCACATCAACAGCAACTTCTCAACTACTACAACTCCATCTACCTCAGCTTGCATGACTGACGATCCTCTGCTCCATATTAGACGCCCTTCATTGAATTACCGCCACGTTCAGTTACTATGACGCTCTCGTCGGTTCACTTAGTGCGTGCTACGGCCTATGACACTGGCCTGGGACGTCTTCACACGTCACAGCCCCGATCGACAGTTATTTCAGCTTCTTCAACATCTCTACCAGCTCCAACAACATCTTCTTAAGACTAGGGTGACTGCCGATCGTCCAGATCTCTTATTTGGCGCCCACACTCAGCCATGTCGATGTCGCCACGTCCAGCTCCACGACTCTCCCGTCGTCTTGCCACGTGTTCCAGCGCACACCGGTTACACGCGCCTCATACACACGTCCGCACTCAATACAGCCCCGATTAACAGTGTCGTTCGCCTCAATTATAAGAAGTATTGTAGAAATAGGTGCATACGCACCTATCCTCTCTTTCGCACTCATAATTGGCGCCGCCCGGACGAATTTCATCACAATATATATGATTAAGTTTACTTTGTTATGTATGTAAATCTAATGCAGTGTAAGTAGTATTGTTTTTACTATTCTAATTCCGAATAATGGAGATATAATGTCATCTAAAGTAAAAAACAATTTTTTTTGAAGTGAAACTTCTTTTGGGACGGTGTGAATTGAAATTTATGAAACGAAAATGTGTAACGTAAAAAGA
>JAQQBS010001423.1:3747820-3761582 GCA_030347275.1 Microctonus aethiopoides
CTAGAAGTGCATTCGTTTTACCACAATTTGATGGACCACAAAAAATAACTCGCATACTATTTGGTAATAATTCACCATATCGTTTCTCTTTATTATTTTGTTGGGGAATTTCATTATCGAAATTCATAATACATAATGTTTTTCTCAACTTTATAGTCAATAAACTAAATCCTAGCAAATTCTTAAACTTACAGCGCACAGTTTTGTTTTTAACTTTTTTTGAAATTTTCAAAACGTTAGGGGTTGTTGATGTGCAGAGCTGAGGCCTGCCAGGTCATCGTTTCTATACTTGGCATGCTATAATTTATCTCTAAAAAAATTTTTAGCCTTACAGGACATCCGTTACCCGCAGGGTTCACTGGCTCTTGGACTATACCAATTTTTGCTGGTTTGAGTGCTGCTGGTGCTCTAGCTGGTGGTGCTGCTGGTATAGCTAAAGCTGTGAGTGATGCAAGTGCAGCAAAACGTGAATTAACAGAGAGTAAACGTCACAATGAAACGATGGAATCTATTACTTTAGGCAAAGGAATGTATTTGAAACCATATAAAAAAGGTTTAGGTCTTTACTTGAATCCTGCAAAAAACTTATAGACCTACCACCTCGAGCATTAACCGATGCTGATCTCATGAAGTATTTTAAAATTATGAACATTCCACATTTCCGTGGAATATTTATGAGAAATAATTTACCAGAATCAGGTCCATAGATAAATGAAACAGCTATTATCAATCTTGATGATAAAAATGGACCTGGCACTCACTGGGTAGCATATGTGAAAAAGAATAAAGATGTTACATACTTTGATAGTTTCGGTGATTTGCAACCTCCTGAAGAACTAATGGATTATCTCGATCTTGGTAGGGTGAAATATAATCATAACAGATATCAAGATTATAATACTGTAATATGTGGTCATCTATGTTCAAAATTTTAAACTCAGCAACTATAAAAACATAGTGTTGTAGTGAATTAACATCAGTCATGGATGATTCGTTGACATTAACTTTAACGGGGAGATCCTCCATACTGGAGGCTCAATATTTTCCATCAAATGAACTCTTACCAAATAAAACATAAATGTTGGGGCTTATTGAACTGCTAACTTTCAATTCAATTCCTAATGTTGATGAAAGTAATAATAAGTTAAACCTAATTGGAGATGATGGTGATGATATAATGATCATACCTACTGGTGGCTATGAAATCGAAGATATTGAGGGTTATGTGCAGAAGGCATTACCAAACATACAATTCACACTCAAACCTAATAACAAAGAATTATGTTGTGAAATTAAGTGCAATGTTCCCATAAATTTTATACCTGAAGATTCTATTGGACGGTTGTTGGGATTTAAAGTGCGTATACTTGAATCGGGCAGTATCCATAAGTCCGACTTGCCTGTGACAACACTTAAAGTTAATGCACTTCATGTTGAATGTAATATCACTACCGGGGCTTGTTTTGTATGTCTAATACCATGGCGCAAATCTTAAATATTCAAAAAGCAATTGTATTCGATGAATCTATTGCACATTATGAAATTCATGCACATCAACCATATGCATCATCAACATTCAAGAACAATGATGAAATTCGTATTGCTGTGCAACATCAAGACTTATGTTTATTACCGAGTAGAAGCTCATTGCATATTTATGGACGATTGACTAAGGCGGATAATGCTGCAGTCACAACTACATCACTAGTAACCCTTGCCATATGTCATCTGTTTGAGGAAAAACGTTATGAATTGAAGGCAGTTGGAACTGATTGAAGTAAAAATGTTGGTATACCATCTCTTATGAAAGGATATGTTTCCCTATGCTCAGGACAGAATTATCTCTTAGAAAATGCAGGATGGTTAACTCAAAATAATGATAAAATAATTGACGCCAATGGATATTTTGATATATCTATTCCGTTAAATTTATTGTTGGGATTCGCTGAAGATTATCAGAAAGTTATTGTGAATGCTAAACATGAATTAATTCTCACGAGAGCGAATACTGATTCAAATGCTATTGTTCAAATCGTAGCTGAAAATGTTAAGCTCACCCTTCAGAAAATTGAATGGATGATACCATATGTAAAAGTCTCAGACATACAAAAAATACAATTGCTCAATAATATAGCTAAAGATCCATCCATTTCAATAAGTTTTCGTGCATGGGAATTATATGAATATCCGTTGCTTCCAACATCTACAAAAAACGTTTGGGTTGTCAAAACTACAACATAATTGGAAACACCACGCTATATCATACTAGGATTTCAAACTGCTAGAAAAAATAATGTAAGGAGAAACGCCAGTCACTTTGATCATTGCAAATTGAGAGATGTAAAAGTATTTCTTAATTGACAATCTTATCCTTATGGAAATTTGAATTTAGACTTTGATAAAAATCAAAATGCTATATTATATGAAATGTATACAAATTATCAATCATCATACTATGGTAAAGAATCAAATCCTATGTTAACAAAAGCTAAATTTGTAACACATGTACCACTTGTAGTGATTGATTGTTCAAAACAGAATGAAAATTTAAAGACAGGACCAGTGGATGTACGAATTGAAATTGAATCTACAGATGAATTTCCTGCTCAAACCACATTTTATTGTTTGATGTTGCATGATCGTATTGTTGAATATAAACCTATGAGTGGTATTGTAAGAAAATTAGTCTAAGAAAAAAATATTTTATATTCATGTATTGATTTTTCAACGAAGAATTAAGTTAAGGCTAGAATAATTCAATATGTAAAAAAAAATGAAATTTTAAAATATTTTATTATATTCCTCAACTTTAATAAAAATAAAATTTCAAAAAAACTTTATTAACTTCTTCAATTTTTTGATATATAAAAACTTTGTTTTATTATTTTTATTATTATTATCATTATCTTTTTTAATACAAAAATATTTTCTAATATTAATAATATAAAAGTAGTTTAATTATTTTCTAAAACATTAGGCATAAATCATTCATTTATAATATTAATTTTTTGAACAAAAAGTAAATATTTTTGATATTTTTGTTGTTACAAAGTAGTTTTTATTCCTCTAATCCCGAATCATGATTTTCCTCATCCCAGTCCAAGCGCCGTTCATTTTCCAGCCCTATTAGTGCCAATCGTGGGAAATAATTGACATTGGAAGGTGGCGGATCATCCTCAATCCGAATCCGTCGATACCACCAAATTCTTGCTGCATTATCAATAAATAATGCAGCTTGAATATTATTGATGGTGAGGACGCACCCATCATAGTTCCCATTATAATCGGCGTAGTCCTCCGTCGCGTGGTAAACATAATTTAGTAAATTTCTATAAGAGCGATCTCCATACAACCATTCCAATGGTACATGGAATGTATACACCATGTATGGTAGAGTTTCCATTCTTCTAGAAAAAAAATATATATATAAGATTATTAATAAAAAAATTAATGTTTTTTCATACATATATATATTAGATTAGGAATATTAATTCATATAAAAATTAATGTTTCAAATTTTAACTTAATTATAATATTTCTATGAATGAATATCATACATACTATAATTATCATTTTTTTTTTGATATATATTGTAACGGTGGTCAACCCGCGAGTTGAGTTTAATCCGGACTTTTCTTTCCTTGTCCGAACTTGCCGTTAACTTACTACCATACAAGGGATGCCACCCCAGTGATACTGGACCCAGAAGAATCCTGGGGAAATTCTCTGGGTTTGCTGTAAATATTTGTTTATGATATAAAGGTTGCAAATATAAATGAATTGGACTCTGCATTATTTGGGTTAAACGAAAAGTAAATAATGATATTTATTTGTGAGACTGAAATACTATGATAATATAATTTTGATATGACTGATTAATAGAATTGACCTTCAAAAAATAAGGATACGGATTTTACTTAATTCATTTCACCTTTTCTAAGGGCGAAATGAATTACAATTTAACTACAGCTATTCATACTATTTTTCTATTGCTCTCTTATTATTTTTAATACAACTTGACTCTACTGATTCTATATAATTCTTTACTATATTTCACCATACTTCGTGGCGTTCGGGACAGGTATACAAGATTGAGCTTTGAATCTTCACTCACATACAAAATACTCATTCACACACCAAATATATACAATGACTATCCGACTTCGTAAATATGCACCGCTGTGCGCATCAAATCATACAACCGAAAATGTCTCTAGGCGTATCTTCATCCCGCCGATATTCACAAACCTCAGATTACCTGACATCACGCCGCATCTCTCTAACCGCGACTTTTTATGTCCCCATGGTTAATCACTCTATTTTGCTCTCCAATATCCGGATGAAACGATCTCTGCCGCACCATTATTCGGAAATAATTATATCCTCACACTCAAGCACACACTAGACGCATCCATCCTTACATTATAACGCCGAAGTCGGAAGTAAGTACAAATTCGTCACAGTGTCGTTTCCAGCCTCGATGTCCCTCTCCATCGTCTATGAATTCCATTGCCCCACTTTACAATAAATTGGAATATTATTTCGGCTGCATTCCGGATAATACTCGCTGGCCAATGTGTTCGTCTCTCTCTCTCGAGCCTTCAGCCGAATGTTATTTGAATAGAGAGAGTTTGTTGTATCTCTCTATTCACTTGCGTATCATTGTCATAACGCAGTCTTCAGTGGCTCTCAATACGATCCTTCTCGAGAGTTAATTTACTTTTGCAGCTATAGACGATTCCGGAGCTCTCCTTTGATTCACAATAGCGGGTACAGCATGGACATGAAGGCGAAGTTGATCATCACTTTTGTACTCACTCCGGACACATTCATACCTTTATATACACTTTTCTCCTTACGTACAATTAAATACGCCCGGGCGCAAATGAATGTAATGAGTCAGGCCGGCCACCTTATTACAATATATATATATTTTTATAAGACTATGAAAAATAATAATTGAAAAGACTCGAGAAGAATTTTCCAGAATATATATACAATATTTGAAAAGAATATTTGATACGAATAATTCATACTTACATTTTTCAATTATTGTAATTCCACTGTTTTTTATTATTTTTGAAATTTTCGATTATTATAAAAATTGTTTCTTTATTAGATTATAGATTATAGATACTATTTTTTCTTTTGATGCTCTTCACTGATTACTGCGCACTATAATGAAAAAGTAAAAGCTTCATGCTTTGTCTTTGAAAAAAAAAAAAAAAATGATTGACGTCATCAAAGGACCCATATCCAATAATAATTGGGCATTATAGGGGATGATGCGCGCGCAACATTTCATCCTCAACGTCTCCAATATATAGATATATTTCATGGTAGTGCTACTGATATTCCTTTGTTATCTATATTTGAATGAAATGGCGCGTGCTATAACAATGCTACCTGTTAACCTTTTTTCACACCCGTTAGCGAATAATGAAAATAGCAATTTAAGGGATAATATGAGGTTATTGGGATAATTATAATGAGGTTTAAAGTAAATTACAATGCATATTCTTTTGGTTAATATTAATTTTATTTACAGATTTATAATAAATTTTACTTGTCAAAATTGAAAAAATATATTTTCTATTAAATTATTTTTTCTTCAAACAAACTTTTCAGTTGTTTAACATTTTCATGAGCACAATGGAAGATCAGGAAATTCTCAAATGTATGATAATTACAATCAGAAGCTTACACATTTTTCATTGATGGACATTTATATTTTTCAATATTAATAATTTTCTTCTGTGTAAATCCAATAATATTGTGCAACCATTCTTTCTTCTCAACACCATTGACATAGATATAATTCACATCCTTCAAGATGATCTCGAGTATGTCACGTAATTTGTTGTATGGTATATCACCATCATCCCATTGTATTCCATGATAATTCGGTATAACCCAAGAATTTGTTGTTTTATATTGTCTTGGTAAATCATCCCACTTGCATGGAGGTTTGAATAATATACGTGTTCCATGATCATCTTTGTTATTAAGTTGTATCATTGCAAACTCTTTGACGATAAATTCATTGTTTCTCCATTTGAATCCTTGCATATCAACTATTACCTTCATTTGAATGTTGCGCGCGTACCTTGATACTGTCTTGACTATACTGAACACTATATTTGAATATTCTATTCATTTCATATAATCATCCCCACCACTTTTGATTGATTAATATAATTGTGAGATTAGTGGATGAAAAATATTATAATTATTCACCAAACATTTCTTTGAAATGTATTCATAATATTTCTGCGCTAAAATAGACGCATGCGCATTAGTGGATCATGAATTCTGTCATTGATATATGTAGTACATGGGAATCAGCTATATTGTTTCTGTGTAAAAATTTTTTTATATGTAGTACTATAATACATAAGAATCAACCATATTGTTCCGCATGTAAAAAAAAAAATTATATATTGGGATTTTACTTTGGTCATGCGGCACTGGCGGCATTTCGGCGAACTATTCCTGAGATATGAGAAATTAGGCTTCACCTCTAGGTAAAATCCCAATATCATGCTATAGTACATGATAATCAACCATATTATTCCCTATATAAAAATATACATATGTAGTACTATAGTACATGAGAAACAGCCATATTGTTTCCCATGTAAAAAAATTTATATATCACGCTATAGTACATGAGAATCGGTCATATTGTCTCCCCGCGTAAAAAAAAATTGACTGATCATGAATTTCATCGATAATATGTAGTACTATAGTAAATGAAAATCAGCCATATTATTTCCTACGTAAAAAAGTTGACGGATCATCGATAATATTCTGTACTATAGTATTATAAAAGTTATACATCATGCTATAGTACGACATATTGTTTTCGGTCGGTGTGAAATATGACGGCACGATTTCAAATACATTACACTATAGTACATGTGTTCGAAATACATCACACTATAGCTCATGAAAATGTGAAATATGGCGCGAAAATTTGAATTTGTATACAGAACATAGCCTTATACACTACTTCTACTGATCAATTACGAAAAGTTCCCCATTATTTGAAACATCACAAGATATCTTAAAATAGTTTCTCACCAATTCTGGACAAAAGATACCTTGAAAGATTTCAACTGCTTCCAACAAGTTCCGTGAATTAACGAAATTTTCTAACATCCGAAAGAGATGTTTCATTTTCATTGTAAAATCTGTTTAAATATTAAAACAATGACTTTTCGAAAAAATTTCACAAAAAACTGTCAAAATTTTTGAAACTGTCCAACTGTCACTATCGGAACCTACGGAAATTTCAGTACTTTCATACATAGTTTTTAGAATTGAAAAATAGTAAAATTTCGGTTCATTGTTGAAATTATTAATAAAACCTTACGAAATTATGTATAAAAACTCAATAATACTTATGCACTTTTAAACACCTAAAATTTCTAAAATTGTATTCATTTGTTGAAAAATTGGGTAAAATTGTATGTATATTCCTTGATTAAACATGTTTTCGACATTCGGGGGCTAGTGTGAAGTAGGTCTCCGGAAAGTTTTTTGGCTGTAACTTTTTTCATAAAATGGTAAACCGAAAATTTTTTTGGTCGATAATGGTCAAACGATTTTCAATCGTGGTCAATCGTTATTTTTTCGGAATTCGAATCAGGTCCGTATCTAATGGGCACGACGAAAATTTTTTCTTAACTAAAAAAAATTTTTTCAATTTTTTTTTTCAAGGGTGCGTTGAGGAGTCGCAATGTAACGAGGCTAACATGGAGAATATGGCGGTGCAGCAGTATTTTCAAACATCGGGGATGCAGATCAAACATCGAGAATACAGATCAAACATCGAGGATGCAGATTGCTGTGTGTGGACGAGAGAAAGAGTGGACCGGTGCAAAGTACTGTGATGGAAATGTAAATCGCTCTAGTATTATTATCTACATTGTGCCGGTCATAGGACCTCGTGTGGTTCGCTTTCGCGTGGCTCGTTTGGCGTGATGTAACGTACGCTGAAAATGTTATTAGTTCAAACATTGTAAATAATTGTAGATAGAAGATTTTTGTAGAGTGCGCGGAAGATAAATAGAGTCCCTTCAATATGTAGAAAATATGTAGAAAAGAATTATTGTACATAAAATCGATTATGTATTGTCCCATGCATTATTGATTCCCCATTCTGCCCCCACAATAATTACAAATACGTTGAGCGCCTCGAATCTATCGTATACTGAGTCGACGAACCTGCAACCAAGTTGTTGAGTAAAATATATATCGATGTAAACAAATATTATTATGAAGCGTTGTCGAGATGGATGGAATGCGGTGTGATTGTATTTTTTGTCCATCATTATTAATAGGATTATTTCGTCATTTGAAGAAGAATTATTATTCATTTTAGTGTTTCGATTATTTACATTATTATTTTTTTTCTAAACGAGATTTATTTGATTTAAAAGAAATATGAAGAGTTTATTTTGTGGAGAATCACCGTAATAACGCACATATGAATATTAATATATAAGTATTTTTCAATCATACTGTTACAATAAATAAATCCTCCCGTGTTTATTTATTGCTAAAAACCTTGCCTCACGGGAGTGGCATCCCTTGTTTGCTGCTGGTGAAGTAAGTAGATGAAATTATTATTATTAAAACAAATTGTGCGCGGCGCGTAGAAAACGCCACGTCACAATATATAAAAAGTGATGATCAAGAAACTTCCACAAAACATTTATTGACTGAACGTGACTCTACTCTTGATCCAGCTGAAAACATTCCTTCCACATCATTATGGGTGCAGCCGCCGTCAATAAGTAAAAACAGCGAGAATGATGATGAATTAAATACATAATTGTCTCTTAGGTCACCGGTGTCGCCGTCAACGCTATCCAGTCAAGAACACGAATCTGTACCCGAGTCCATGTCTACATCCATGACTGCTGGAATGGAAAATATAAATCCTCAAAAAGACCCCGGTTTGTGGCCCATAACAATTACTGATGTAGACCGAACTGAGATTGTATTAAAAGGTCCAATCCGGGTTAAAGTTGATTTATTTCCCGCAAATGGTAATGGACGGCGATTCAGCGAATATTATTATAATGAGATATTAGTTAACGATGAAAAGCTGGACAGGCGCTAGATGATTTATTCACAAACAAAGGGTGCCGTTTACTGCTTTCCGTGTCGAATATTCGGGCTGGAAAATACAAAGATTGGATCAAGTGAAGGAGTGTGTATTTGGAAACACTTGGGTAATTACCTGAAGTCTCACGAATTTTGTGACGACCTAGGTCGCACACGTACAGTAAAATCCCCATGGCTAGTCGGTGCCAGAAAAATAATGCTCTGGTGCCGGCAATGCTATCGGGGAACATAACAACAATATAAGGAAAAAAAAATAATACAGCGACCGGGATTCGAACCCGGGTCCAAAACCGACCGACCGCCGGGTGGGGGAACCAGCGAGTCCCACCACCACGCCGAGACCGAGAATCCCCCACTGAACGCCGCGATGCCAGTAGGGGATGCGCAGTTCGCTCTGGCGCAACATACGCCGCGGAGTGGGAGAAGCCCGCCGCGGCTACATAAGCCGCTGCATGAGTTCGCAGAGCACAGTTAAAAAAAAAGTCAATACTCAACAGATTATTCATTGTCGAGCAGCTGTAGCAGTCGCATCGCTAATAAGTAAACATCACATTGTTCATTTAAAATTTGTGAAATACAAAGATTTCAGTACATTCGTTGGCCTTGTCATCCCACATGGGGACAGTTTCGGCGCCCAACACAGTTTCATTGACCAATACACCTGTTAATAAAATGGAATAACTCCTGAAGGGATGCCTAAGAAAGTGCTACGCCAAACAAACAGTGACGAGGAATCTTTTAATGACTCCGATAACAGTAGCTTAATATCCAATGACTGCCGGGACTCTGACTGTCCTGATGAAATTCCAATAAGTGAAGCCAAGCTGAAACAACCGCCAGTGGTTGTTACTCTCACTAAAAATATCACGTTTCAAGATCTAAAATCCATTATTAAAAAATCAATGCATGATGTCTCATTCAAGTGCAAAGGTAATCAAGTGCAAATCCACGTGAAAGACGTCACCAGTCGCTCTACAATTATTGAAACACTGCAAAAACATGGTGCAAATTTTCATACATTTGCCCGCAAAGACGAGCTGAAACCCAAAATTGTTCTAAAAGGGCTACCAGTGACCCCAATCGAGGTTATAGACCAAGAGTTACAAAGTCATCATATCAAACCGGTCAGCATTTATCTGATGCGGAATAAAAACAATCACAACGTGAATCATGCCACTTATCTAATCACTGTGGATAGCATCAAAGTATTAAAAGAAACGTTAAAAATTAAACAAATAGATAACGTTATCATCAATTGGGACAAATATGCAAAATCAATAAAAGCTACACAATGCCACAAATGTCAGAGATATGGATATGGTAAAACCAACTGCCATCATGAGCCCAACTGTCTAAAATGTGCGGGTAAACATCTAACCAGTGACTGCAAAGTTGAAGACGTGCAAGAAAACTACAAGTGCTTCAATTGTAACGGAAATCACAAGGCCAGTGATCAGAGCTGCCCTGTTCTCATTAACTACCTTGAAAATAAAAATAAAGCCTCCGCTAAAACCGAAGAGGTAAAAGCTGTAAACAACGTGGAAAAAAATTACAAACATGCAACAAATGATGACAAAACCAAATCATATGCTGAAATGGTTAAAAAACATAACACATGTCAATGTGATCACAAACGGATGGTTCCAGATCAATGCCAGCTACAAGACCTCTGCACGGGACCACACGCAGCAGCTTTTGTAAGTGAAAGTGCTAATACAAGTGAAGTGATTATTGAGCAAAAAGCACTCCAAGAGCTTGTTAAACAACTCGCGGAGTGTTCAGTAGACTTGCTAAATAAAATAATTGAAATGCTCAAAACTATTAAATTGTACGATAACGAAAATACTAGTAATAATAACATACTAGATAGACTGACTCAAGTGAGCAGAAACAAAGACAATATTAATAATAGAGACTGTATGATAGTTGATAATATTGACAATGAACATTGTATTAATACTAATAAGACTGTTATTGATGAAACAGATATCGATGAGACTAACAATGGCTCGACAAATAAATCAAGTAAGCATGATACTGTCAAGCAAATTAATAATAAGAGTAAAATCAATAAAGATCAAAACAAAAACAAATTTACCACAAGCTTATCCTCGCGCACAAATAATGTACGTAAAATCATTAATAATAAAACTAGAAAATATGGATAAGTTAAACAAAATGAAATTAATGAATTGGAACTCCAGTGGAATATTCCACAAAAAAAACGAGCTTGAGGAGCTCCTTTATAGAGAAAACATCGATATCTGTTTCATCACAGAAACCAAACTCGCACAAACCAAAAATATATATTTTTGCAATTACAATTGCTACCGAAGTGATAGAAAGGCTAATAGTATGGGGGGTGGTGTGATGCTACTTGTCAATAAAAAATATAATAAAAATGAAATGTCGGTGAATTGTGGGTTGGCTGGCGGTGTCAGATCCATAGAGCATATTGCTGTAACTTTAAATAATATTACTTATAGCTATTTATATTTCGCCATCAAAAAAATTCGAAATTGATGAATTAAATACTCTATTAAGTATAAGACCAAATATTGTCATGGGTGGGGATCTAAACGCCAAACATCAGGCTTGGGGCAACTCTAACAACAATAAATCAAGCAGAATGATACTAAATTATTTAATTCGAGGCAAAAATAGTAACACTGAAGTGAAATTTCCTAATGAACATACTTTCTTTTCCGCCAACAGCGTGAATGGCTCTACTCTTGACATTTTTATAACTAAAAGTGTTAACTGCAGTAAGCCGTACACCATAAATGAACTATCATTTGATCATTTACCTATTACTAGACTGTTGAGATGAGTTCTGAAAATTTATTTAAATTCTTAGATGTTAATTTTAGTGGACTGTATTTTAATGATGATTAGATGGAATAGGATACTGGATCGTAGCTCAAGATATTTGATATTAAATGTATTGTGCACGTGGCTGACAAAGTGATTAAAAAAAATATAATTTGAATTTATTTAACACACACAATAATGATTTTATACACTTAAATAATATTGGAAAATGATTTGTTCAATATTTATGATTGTCTCTGTGTTTTTATTGATTTGATTGTCACTGATTGATTATCACTAAACTTTTTGAATGTAAACTTGGTGAATTGCTTCTAACACCGGTGAACACACACTTTCTCCACGTGGTCGTAAATCACGCAGACCGGTGAATTGATTATTTCTCTGAATAATAATCGATATTGATAATTATTCGTCTTGATGAAGTTCTCAATTGATCAGACGTGGTGGTGTAGATGGTTGATTAGTTCTTTGACGATGATTTTATTCAAAAAATGACGAAAAGATAATTTTCGATTATGGTGAGCATATAAAATATGTTCGAACACGTTGAGCGTTTCTTTTCAAGAGAGAGAACGAAAGTAGTTCCCTGTAAGTGCATGCTGATCGAATATGCGTCAATGCCTTTAAGCGTTAAATGCATTTTGGTCACTGCGCATCTGCTGTTCTGCGCAACAAGTGTGCGTAGATGATTAGTTACTATGCGTCTATTGTATTAATACACAGGCTGCAGTGCTATAATGAATAGCACAATAGGCAACGCACTCAAAAGTCGCACTCAAAAATAGTGCAAAATGTCTTATGACTTGAGAGGTGCTGCCATACATCGATCAGTTCTATAATTAGTTATTTGAATCCGCAACATAGACATATTCTTAACTATAAGAACAGCAGTAATGATACTCACATGAACAAATTAAATTATAAAAATACTGACTGGAAAGTTTGTAGACAAGTACTAAATGACAAATGGGAATTGATTAATAAATTTCCTGATAATATGACTGTGAACTCTACAATAAGCAAACTGACGAAAACCATGTGCGAAGCCTTGAATACTGCCACTCCAAAGTAGGAAAACAAAAATTATTTCCGCGGGATGAACGAAAAAATTAATACCTTGATAATTGAAAGGAATAAAATTAGAAAAACATTTCAAAAGACACGTTGTATGAATTGCAAACGTAAAATAAATACATACACTAATAGAATTAAATATGAATTATACAAATATCGCACCAAACAGTGTGAAAAATACATTCAAAATCTCGACATTCGTAACGGCTCGCTATGGAATGCAATTGAAATTAGTCAACTCTCCAAAAATAATATTGACATAAATAAAAATAAAATTCACGGACCCAATGGAATTACCTCTGATAAAACTGAAATTGCCAATATATTTAGTGAGCATTTTGAAAAAGTTCATGAGCTGACTAGAGATTATGGAAACACGACGCATAACAGACTGATCAAGCATAAATATGCCAAAATTATTAATAATAAAAACTACAGCAAACGCGACCTACATATTATACATGCAAACGACATTAAGGTTATATTAAAAAAACTTAAAAATAATAAAGCCCCTGGCATCGACCAAATCAGTAATTTACAAATTAAAAACGTTACTAACAAAATTATTGCACAGTTAATATACATTAGGGTGAACCAAAAAAACTAACCTATGGAATTTATGGGTTAAAATGAACCTATTTATCGAGAAAAAAATGTGTCTGCAAGGCAGAAGTTTTAGCTCAATTTTAAAAGGTGTCGGTGAGCATTCAAAGTTTCCCAT
>JAQQBS010001423.1:3761682-3792458 GCA_030347275.1 Microctonus aethiopoides
TATGCAAAAAAATTTACCTTTAACCATTCAAAAGTTATGACATTTTTAATGAAAAAAGATTTTTTTACGTGTTATTCACATGGGAATCTTTGAATGCTCACCGACACCTTTTAAAATTGAGCTAAAACTTCTGCCTTGCAGGGACATTTTTATCTCGGTAAATAGGTTAATTTTAACCCATAAACTCGATAGGTTAGTTTTTTTTGGCTCACCCTAATATACATCTATAATTTCTGCCTTGGTAATAACTATTTCCCGAACATCTGGAAAACTGCAAAGATAATTCCCATCCCAAAACCAAATAAAAACCACTTATTTCCCCAAAACTACAGACCCGTTAGCCTCCTAAATTCCTTTGCTAAAATATTTGAAAAATTAATCGCCAATTCAATAAATAAACATTTAAATGAAAACAAAATTATTGATGAGGCACAATTCGGATTCAGGCCTGGCTTATGCACGGTCAGACAATTAGCCAGAGTAGTCTATACTGTCATTGGCAACTATAACAAACATGAACACACTGGTATCATTCTCCTAGATATTGAAAGAGCCTTCGATACCATCTGGCATCAAGCACTTATTTACAAACTATATAAAATTAAACTGTTTATGGGTCTGATACTGCTTATAAATTCCTACTTGTACAGGCGAAAATTTATTGTAGACTGCAATGGTTATAGTAGTGACATCAGAAGCATTTCTGCTGGTGTCCCTCAGGGCTCTGTGTTAGGCCCAATTTTATTCATAATATTTATCAATGACATTCCAAACAAAAGCGATAATTCACTTGCATTATTCGCTGATGACACGGCAATAATTTCGAACTCTGGAAAACATATCTTACTTTTCGACGAAAGCCGTTGCGCACACGAAACAAATCTTTGACTATTTTCATAAATGGAAAATTAAGCCTAATGTAAGCAAAACAGAGTTATTAATGTCTAATAGAAATGGTCGACATAGTGTTCATAATGTTAATATTAACGGTCGTATATTGTGTAATAAAAAACAGGTCAGGTACTTGGGAGTCCATATTGACTCAAATCTTAGCTTCACTAGTCATATCACGCAAATAGTTGTCAAAGCTAAAACAGCTATAAGCATGTTATATAAACTAATGAGTAATAAGCACTTAAAAACTAAATTGAAGCTGCTAATTTATAAAATGTGCATCAGGCCTATCATGACTTATGCATGTCCGGTCTGGTGCAATACTAGCAAGTCAAAGATTATTAGACTCCAAAGAGTGCAGAACAAATGCCGAAAAATAATTTTGAGTAACTATCGCAGCAACCCTAATTATATTAAAATATATGAATGCCATCAAATTACCGAATTGGAATACATTGAAGACTATATAGAGAGATTGTCGAAGAATTTCTTTGTTAATCGAGTGGGCAACACTGAAAACGTTAAGAACTTTCGTATTAATTCTGTAAATCCTGCTTGGGATAAGAAAAAATGGCCTCACCAAAAATAATTTTATTAACATAATAAATTGATCTTTATCTTACAATGTATGTATTGAATGATTGCGCTTTTTGTATGAAGAGAATAACACATATGTTTGTCATTGTACCTATGATGGAGGGGAGTATAGACTTGAGCAAGGCTGGCCTTGAAAAGATTTATATACAGGTTTTTTTTTTTTATTTTTCCTGTAACTAATATAGTGGAAAACTCAATAAATGTCATCTAATAATAATATAGTACAAATCAATGCCAATAAAGTTTAAATATAACTAGGCGTCGCAAATAAAATGTATATATAAAATATCTATATATAAAATTTCAACAATTATGTATACTTTGTAACATAAAATGTAATAAATAATTAATAAATAGCTTTCAAATGCAAATGCAGAGCACAGTTCATCGGTTGCTCGGCTTCGAGCAACACCAGTCCAGTGACCAGTATCCAGAGTGAGGATTCGACGTGGGAAAATAGTTCTTTTGAGAGCTCCGGCGCCGATTCATCAATTACACAGAATAGTTCTTTTCAGAACTCAAAACCAACAGCTCTTTTCAGAGCTAAATTTCATCGATTGCACCGTGAGGACGCAGTATTCTCACGTTATCCCGTACCTTTCCGTATCCGACGCGTGTTCGCTGTCCGCAGTAGACGGCAGCACGTGCATCCGTACGATTCTGACAGCTGGCACTAAGCTGAGGAATCGGTCCTGTTTCTTACTGGGATATCTTTCGCTCGCCGCGGGCGAAGATATCATTCCATCCTTATCCCGGGTGCCGCCAGCTGGCACTAAGCTGAAGCACCTCTGCCCGTCCTAGTATTCCTGCCCGTGGCACTGACAGCTGGCACTAGGCTGAAGTGTCCTTGCTCTCTCTCGCAAAATGCATCGTTCAAAGTATTGTACGCGTATCGGGAACATTTTTTACCAGTGTAATAATATTTGAGAGCCATTTCGTGTCATTAAACCAAATTACGGCATGAAGAAGAGTTGTACGACGCCATCAGACGAAGTTTCGACGAAATATTGTACGATACGGGATTGCTAGCGTTTGTAAAGTATTTAAATAAACGTATTCTCCATACCACCAGGGGGAATTCTAAACGAAATTCGTAAATTTGTTAAACGTTTCTTTCACCCTCACCCAGTCACAAACCCTGAAAGTCGGCTGAGTCTAAGAGGCATAATCACCGAGGGTATCTGTCATCCGACAGTCAGACGAAAGAACGTTACAATCTAGTCGACAGCACAAAAATTGTATGTTGAAATAGAATAATTTAGAGAATGGTTTAAAAAGCTGTTCTACTATTGACTTCTTAGCCCAGTCACAAATTGAACAAGAAAGACAACGTTGGAGAGATATTTTAGAACGATTCCTCGCAATTGTAAATTTTTTAGCATCTCGCAATTTGACCTTCAGGGATCATAGAGAGAAGTTAACATCTGACTCAGATTCGAGTGAGACAAGCGGCCACTTTACAGATTTAGTAAAGTTAATAGCCCGATTCGAACCCGTACTGAGACTTCACCTAAACCAAGTACAGGATAAGACGATTAATGACCACTATATCGGAAAAAATATTCAAAATGAGCTCATACAATTAATGGCAAGTCACGTGAAGACTCAAATTGTTGAAAAAATAATAAATAATAAATATTACTCGATTATTCTTGATTGTATTCGCGACGTTTCTCGTGTTGAGCAACTTTCAATTATTATAATATTTTTTAATACAAATACAGCTGAAATTGAAGAACATCTTATTGGTTTCTTAGCCATCGAAAAAACCACAGCTGAGAGTTTGAATAATTATATAATTACAAAATTAGGACATTACAAAATCTTTTTTTGGTTTGCTATAAAGGTTGTATACTCTGTTTGCCGGCTCAAGTCAGAGGTGAGCGATTATCAATGCTCATGTAAAATCGTTATCGTTAAAATCACTTTCTGAAACTAGTTGGGAGTGCAGGGTAGCATCGATGAAGGCCATTAAATATTAACTAAGCGATATATGTGATGCTTTAAAGGATTTAGCAGAAAATATAACAGGTTGTCAGTTGGTCAGTGAATGCCATTCTAAAGAGAAGGAAATAACTACTTACGAATTTGTAGTTTCACTTGTCATATGCCATGACATTCCTACAAAGATAAATGTTATAAGTCAAAGGTGGCAAAGCAAAAACATGCATTTAGACGTGGCTATACAACACCTAGACGTATTCACAAATTGGCTCGATAATTATCGAGAAAATGGTTTTCAGTCATCCCTTGTAACAGCGAGAGAAATAGCCGAGGAAAATGACATTGACAGATAGTTCAAAGAAGTCAGAAGACGATGTAAAAAAAGGCATTTTGATTATGAAGAGGAAGATGAAGCTCATGAATTGAATGTGGAAGAAATTTTCAAATTAAACTATTTTTATGTCATTGTCGATAATGCGCGCGCAAGCTGCCTTCCTAGGTTTGAGGCTCTCAAACATCATGAGAGCATATTTGGTTTCATATATAATATAAAAAGATTAAAGGAAATTAGTGATAGTGAACTTTTGAAGCAATGCAGTGACTTGCAAATATATATGACAGTAGAAGAATCAGGTGATATTGATGGACATGAATTGTACGAAGAACTGAATATGTTCATCCATGTGTATAAAAGAAACGACGACATTATCTCGGTGCTGAAATACATAATAGAAAAAAAATTAACTGAAGTTTACCCTACTATCGAAATAGTCCTGAGAATCAATATTACCACACCTGTTACAGTTGCGTCTGCTGAAAAGAGTTTTTCGAGGCTTAAAATTATTAAAACATTTGAGAAATTCAATGACACAAGATCGGCTTTCAGCTCTTGCTATTCTTTCAATCGACAATGAAGTAGCTCATTCGTTAGATTATTGTGTTTTAATTAAAGATTTTAGTCTTAGGAAAAGCCGCAAACATCAATTTTAAAATTTATTATCTCTGTAATTGTTAATTTTGTAAATCTTTCAATGTAAAATATTTTAAAACTCAAATTTTATTCATTTGTATAACTTTAGGATTTCTCCTCAAACATGACAAATACCTAAACCGAACAACCAGACCTACTTTCGGATCACATTCTTTTCACGAAGGACAAAGGGCCTCGTAAAGATCTGCCGCCCGGAGCCCCGCAATGGGTTAGGTCGCCTCTGCATGTGTGAAAAAATGCTCGTGATGGTGTAACTCTTGCAGCTTACAATTGACCCATTTGTTGTTGTGCTCGCACGCCACATTGTCGAGCGCATGATATGCAGCGCTAAATGTATGATCTTACTGGATTTCTACCACCAATAATTCAATAAGCGTTTCTGATATTTGTTAATGTCAGTTGTGTTCTGCCATGTAATATTTGTTGAAGCGCATCTGCTATGATTAAATCTGTTCATTTTGATTGTCGCGGTAAAATAATTGGGTGAATTGATTCAAGTTCTAGTTGTGATTTATTCAATCGTCTTCCGACACGAATGATGCCTTGAGTGTCGATGAAAGCAGTCAATCGATTGAATGGATGTGTTGCTGGTAATTGTGATGATTTCAAAAGTTTTAATTCACTTTTGAAGTATGCTGCTTGGTCGTTTTGATCCAAAACACTCGTGCCTTGATCAGTTCTTGTGGTGTAATAATATTGTCGAGTGATGGCAATCTTCTGATTCGATCACATACTCGAAAGCATACTGCAGTTACTTTGAGTAGTTTTCTTAACGATGAATATCTATGTATGAACTCCCAATGATACTCTGGTTGATGTATTGCCATCATGGAAGTGAGCCCCGGTCACTCCTCTTGGTGATTCTGTGATATAGTCTTATTGACTGGCTGATCAGACCATGATTCTTTCGTGTTGATAAGCCATTGTGATCTTGTCCACCACAATTCATGCTTTTGGAGGTGGGAGATAGTTAACCCCCGTGATGCCCAATCCGCTGGACTGTCTTTGCCAGGAACATAATTCCATATTGAATGCGTAGTAAAATCTTGAATTGGTGACACTCTGTTCTTAGCAAATTCATTCCAGTATGATGAATGTGATTTGATCCAGGCTAAGCTGACTAATGAATCGGTCCACATGGATGTTTGTGCTTCATGTACTCCGAAACATCTTGAACATACTTCATTAATTTTAATGCGATCAGTGAGTTCTGAATGTGTTATTGATAATTTCTTGAGCGGCGTACTTTTGATTTTGCACATACTAGTTGTACTGATGATTGATTTCCTGGATCAGTTACTTTGATATATATTGCAGCAGCCACAGGTAGTTGTGATGCGTCTAAGAATCCATGTAATTCCACCTGTGATGCCTTTGTGAGTTGCATCCAGCGTGGAATTGTAATTTGTGATACGCTCTTAAGTTCATCTCTAAATGATTTCCACTCATCGTATATGTGATCAGAGACTAATTTATCCCAGTTTAATTTTTCTGACTGCAGCTCTTGAATTAGTACTTTAGATCTGAAGATAAATGGTGATAGTTCAAGTGGACCGTACAATTGAACAGTCTCAGACAAAAGGATTCTTTTCGTTAATTTGGAACCTGAATTTGCTGGTTGTGATCTGAATTTATTTTACACATGAATAATGATTTTTACACACAAATAATACTGGTTTACTGATTTGTTCAATAAGAATGTTTTCTTAATCTTTGTATATTATACTGATTGGCTCAATAGATTTGGTACAATGAAAAACTTCGTGATTGTAAAAATGATGAAATACTTTTATCACCGGTGAACACACTTTTTCCAACGTGGTCGTAAATCACGCAGACCGGTAATGTGATTGTTCCCGATGATTATTTCACTGAATCTTCTCAAAATTGATTTGACGTGGTGGTGTAGCTATTTGATATGATCTAGTAAGCGTTGATTAATTATTCAATAATGAAAGATTTTCACAAACATTGAACATATAAAATATGTCCGTACTTGTTGATTGTCACCTTGCAAGAGAGAGAAAAGTAGTTCCCGTGTAACTGCATGCTTGATTGAATATGCGTCAATGACCTTAAGCGCTAATGCAATTTGTTTACTGCGCATCTGGTGCTGCGGAACAAGTATGCGTAGATGATTTGTTACTCGTGCGTCTATTGTATTATTACGCATGGGTAACTGCAATGCTATTGTGAATAGCACAATAGACACCGCACTCAATGTCGAACACAAAATAGTGCAAAATCACGTATGACTCGAGAGGTGCTGCCATACATTGATCAATTCAATAATTAAATGATTTCAATTCGTAACGGCTAGCTATAACTGAAGTACGTCCCTACACCTCTCCCATTTATGTATTGTTTCATTCGCCCTCACCCAGTCACGGACTGTGAAATGTCGGCTGAGCATTAAAGCCTTCTCCGTCTACCTACTGTTAGTAGAAGGGATATTACAACATTGGGTTCAGTACAAGTGTTTGCTTTTCGACTCACTCGTAGCTTCTATGACGGGGATGATTTCATTCTCTTCGCATATTGGTCTGTGATCACTCATTCTTGGAAGCATAAATGACCTCATTATACAATTCGGTATTCAAAAAGTGATGTCGAAATAGAACAACTTTTTCGCGCAAAAGATAAGAAGATAGGCGCTGAAATTTACAGAACTGGTATATGTCCAATTGGAATACAGAAAAATAAATATGTCATCATAATTATTCGCAGGATCAATATGTATAATTGAGAATTTACTCCACGGTATTCAATGAACTATAGCAAAAATAAAATGTAGCATAGCGTTATGGTGTTGACTAAAATTTTTTCTATATTTTCCAATCATTGAATATGACATTATGAAACTGATATATCGTCCTATTCACATATAAAGTGTATAAACAATTTCAACTTAATTCTGGAGGCATTTTTCCAAACTTATTTTTCTCTCAAATAGGAACCGAGCAGATGACGTTCGTGGTCACATGACTAAAAATCTCAGTTATGGCCTAGGAAATGTAATTTAATACAATTTCTAGCTTTGGGATTGTATGGACTGTCAAAGTTAGAAAAGGGAAAACCTCAATGCTATATCAAAGGTACTAGTTTACAAGATGGAAGAATCATAATGGAGAATAAAATCAAATGTGGTGTGCAAACCAGTTTTTTTTGCAATGTAAATACGGTACAGTGGAGAGAGCATTACGATTTCCGTAATAATGCAAGTATGGTATGAGGAGTGCCATTGATACAATTTCCAAAATAGTAAATCAACAAGATAAAAAAAAGTGAAACATCTTCATCATACATTATTCTAATATGCTACAGCACGAATGCAATAAGATATTGAGATAACTCACTAGTACAGAGTAGTGATGTCACTTCATCTGAGCCATCTCCGCAGTGGTTAACATTGTCACAGACAAGATTTGGATCGATGCAGAATTCATTCATGGTACAGCGGAAGTCTGTGCACGCATGTTCTGTAATCACATAGATACATATGTTTTAAAAAAATTATTCAAGATTTTTATTATTCCAGTATAGAAAGTCGCAAAATGAAAAAAAAAAAAAAATTATTTGTCAGTGTTACGCCATCATAAGTTATATTATCAAGTTTTGCCAAGTGACGTCTTCTCTACTTCATATATTATATACATTGTATAACAGTGTGGAAGCTTGATCATTTAGCTTGGTGACAGTTATAATAGTTATCAAATATTTTTAGTTGACATTCAGGTGACATTAGCACGTCGTTCCTTACTTCTCTTCTAAATAGATTATTTTTCTTCTGACATGACTTATGTTTCTATTAACCTTCCGTATGAAGGAATCATTATCAATCAGTAAATGTTGCTTTCATTTCGTACAGTTTCATTTACACATTATCTGTCAATAACTGTTGAGCGGCCAAATTATACAAAGATGGTGAAAACATACATGCGAAATTTGATATTAGTCAAAAATGAAGTGTACGACGCATATAATTTTTCAATAATGTGGACTCTAAGCGGTTCTGTAGTCATACTGAAAATGATTTTTATATTGTGACGTCGTGAATTCACGCGTTCATCCTCGACCCTGGAAATGTTCAGCATCGCGAGTTTGGTCAGCACATATTCATTCAATCACCAGTAACAAGGCGGAAAATAACATTTGGATGATGGTACATGTCGTACGAATAATTTTGTTTCTGGGGTGAACCACTGCGCGTCGAGTGAGTCCCGCAACAAGCACGAGGCACAACGCGAGAGAGAATGGGGACAACACGCGGTCAGTAGTCAACGTCGCTGTGAAGAGGGAGAAATCCGAGGCGACGAATGGCCGCAAGAGAAGGAACGAGAGATTCAATTTTCGATGCGAGAGTTATGAGTTTATTTCTGTCTCATTATTTTGTAATATTATTTAAGGGGGGTGGGGCGTGAGGTTAATTCATACAAAAAATGGCATGATTTTGTGAATTTTTTGTGACGACACAGTTAAAATCTCTTTATCAAAACTAATGGTACATCAAAGTATGACATTCGAAGAATATTATATAAAATTTTCACGAAAAAATATTAAAAAATACGGCAATGGCAGCAATTATTCGGACGTGTCTCGGAAAAAAAAGAATTGCGGTGCCCCTCATAACTTGGTGCTGGGTCTTTTGAAATTAAAAAATCAAAATTCATTCGTTTGATAATAGTTTTTCCCAGGTAACGCTGGGAGGGTTTTTTGAAATTTCAATTTTTCACTTTTTTGGAACATTTTGAAGGGAAAAACGCGATTTTTCGCGAAAAAATCAGCTAATTTGTCATTTGTTTAATAAAAAAATAAAAATTATTAACAAATTTTCTTGCCCAACCCCAATCGCAATGCACCGACGAAATCTTTGATAAGCGAACCCAGGTCAGTGTGAGAATATTTTTCTTGAGTATTAATTTACTATCAGTTTTGTTTAAAAATTTGTAATTGAAGGATCAATATAATTCCAAGAGTAAAGATTATTCGATTTTGCGCTGGCATTAGTATAACTTTTCATAGTCACTCATAAATTAGCGTAAACTGAATGAAGAGAGAGAAATTATTTATTGTTGAAATGATCCAACTGAAACTGTAATTGTCACGATAGACGTGCATAAATATTATTATTATTATTCGGGGTTAATAATTGACATTGTAAGTTGGTTTTTTTTGTTCCTCTACTCTACCGTCGTATACGGGCCCGTGCCCCGTACACGGATTCTGCATACCATGGAGTAGTGAGGGCTCAGAGCTCCTTTTTGTGTCATGCGCAGTAGATATTGTGACGATTTTACAAGGTCACGAGTATTTTTTATTATTTTTATACATGACGCTCGCTGAAACGGGCGACGGACACAAAACGCGAACAGTCGATAAGTCAGAATGCAGCACAATGAATGAATATAGAATTAAATAGAAGATAGCTTGTAGAAATGAAAGAAGACAATGTAGAGATGTAGATAGTGCATGGGCACACACGTTGAAGGCTGAAAGAAGCAACATATTGAAATTTACTACGATGATTCTATGACTAAATAGAATGTACGTAGTGTCCAGCAATTCGCTGATCGATACGCTTGGCGCGTAGTCGATGAAGTTGTTGCGCATAACAATCCAAGGTGGCAGCACTTCCTGGGACGACACCCAGCGAAGTGGTGAATAATAATAAGACGGAAAGATCCGTACAACGGAAAATCAATAGAAAAAGAAGTCACTTGGAATTTGGATTGCATAGTTGTGTGACGTGTGCCCAGCATTGTGCGATTAAACTAAATTAAATATTAATATAATTGTTGAGATATTGTTGATAAGAGTGTGAGTGAGAAGTAATAAAAAAGTTGTAGTTGTTGCCGAGAAAACACTTGTATTCTGAGATCAATTGTCGTAAGTAATACATATTAATTATATTGTGTTTATCGCCACGTGCCGCCGCCTTGCTCAGCGGGCGTCCATTTTGCGTAATAAGCGCCAAATTCCTGGTCAATCCATTAGTAATAATCATAAAAAAGCTGTCGTTGTAAATTAGAATAATTAAGTTGATTGATAACAACCAGATCAGTTGTTCACTGGATCTAGGACCCAGCCGCATATAAAGTAAAAATTACTAAGTTTAAATATTATTATTATTTGTGCCAGACGCACCATTATATTTTTTTTGTTTGTACAATTATCTTTTCTTTTTGTTTAATGAAAATCATTTCTCTTTCTTTTTTTTTTATAACCAAATAAATAAACTTAGTATTTTCATGTAATTATAAAAAAGTGAATACAACGATTTCTTTCGTGGTCGTTGTCCAGTCATACCCTATTGTCTCAATTAGGTACACGAAAGTGGCATCCCTTGTGTAAGTTGCTGTGGACGAAAATACATTCCAGGTAATCTATTATAAATAAATTAATTGTACGTGGCGCCTAGAAAACGCCACGTCACAATATAATAGAAATCATATAGTGCACGAGCGCGACTATACCTACATTATACTATGATGTAGTATAATAATGCTATCGAAATAGGTCGTTTATGGCTAGAGTTTCCCTCAATCACAACTGGTGAAAAGGTACGTAAGAAAGTTGCTGCATCAATACAACGACAAAATCTCAGTCGATTGGCTGTTCCAATTGAACGAAGAACATGTTCAATTCCACTGGTACCCAACAAAACAGTTGTCGTGAAACGAAATCATTTTCCAATAGTCTCAGCATGTGTGATAACAATACACAAATCCCAGGGAGATACTTTCAATGAAATTGTGTATGAGTATGATCTATCTCACCCTCAACAGCTTGTGTATGTTGCATTATCCCGAGTTACTAGTATTCAAGGCTTATATATTGTGACGAAAAATGATAATCAGCGATTCAATCATGGGCGACGAATAGTAACATCTCTGAATGAATTACAAGCGGAGTTTCGAAGGCTCTCATTGAGCAGATTGCAAACAATTGGAGGATTGTTAACAGATTTCATAATGAAGAAATCAGAATTATCAATCTTCTCCTTCAATTGTCAGAGTCTACACGGTCATGTCGCAGATATAAGTTCTGACAGAATTGCAATGAAGTCCAATTTCTTGATACTCTCTGAGACATGGCTAAATAACAATGATCATATTGATATTCCTAATTTTGACCGCATAGCTAAATTTAAACGTAATATTAGAGCAGGTGGAGTAGCAATATATCACAATAGTAATGTCAGTACTCATATAATTACTCCACAAATAGATATAACAACAAAACAGAATCAATCATTATCTGTTGTGCATATTTCTAATGTAGGAGAAATGTGTGCTTGTCATAGTACCGTTGCTGACGGTCAAATTATTGTAATTGTAGCTATATATATTTCTCCGAATACATCAGTAAATGATATAATAGAATTTATCCATGAAAACCTAGTTGAATACACACCGGAGGTGTCAAAGATACTTCGAAAAAAATATCATGAATTACCAATGATTTTGAGTGGAGATTTCAATATAAATTTTGCAGAACTTAATTCAAAACCTTTAGTAGATTTCTTAGATGATACCTTCGGCTTGAAAATGTCGAATGAAAAAACCAAACCGACAACAAGATCAGGAACTACAAAGGACGCAGTAATTCAAAGGTTTTTGAATAAAATTAAAACTAAAACATTTGTGTCATATTTTTGTTATCATAAGCCACTAGTGTCAAGTTTAGAAATAAGCGATAATGATAGTAATGTTGATGTATGATGTAATTTTATCTATTCTGTGAAAATGTAAAATAAACGAAAACAAATTATTTACTTATATTGAATCGAAAAATTTTTATTTTTAGTAAAATGTTACTTCAAGTAATAAAAAATAAAAAGTAATAATAAAAAAACCGGTCGATCAATCGCACTCTCTCAATCTCTTTCATCATATTTTATAAAAAATTAATCAGAATACTAAGTTTCACTTCTACCGCGTGTGAACTCACACCCGATTTTTTTTTGTTTAAATCACTAATGTTGTACTGGGAAGATACCCATCAAATATAATTGTTTCATTAATAAATAATTGCGTAGTTACGCATTAATTGCAGTACATTGTGAAATGTGCCTGGTTGACCCTTCAAATACCAGTCGTGTTTCACGATACTTTCCCTTTTTTCTATGTTATTCATCCTCATAAAGGACTAAAGATTTCGGGGAAATCTACCGAGCAATTAATTATAATTTTTCCAACGATTTATAAAAGATAATATAGAATTTATTGCAAATATATTAGACACAAACCAAAATCCGGATGAAAAAAAAACGTGAACAATATTATACAAATGAAAAGAAATATGCCCTTTAGTTGGCAAAAAAAAAAAATATAATGATACTGAGTTGAACAATAATTGTCTAATGTCTATTATGTTTAATTTTATAATTCGTTTTTATCGTGTTTAATTTTTTGTCGCAGGAAATGACGGGTCTATGATGATACAATATAATAGTCTTTTTTCTTTACAATCACCAATACCGACTTTTCTCTTCTTCAGATTTTCTAATCTAACTTAACATTAATTAAACAAATAACTTGCCTTTCGTGGCCGCAAATAATACAATATAAATCACGTCGCGCTGTGGAGCACGTAAGAAGAATCAAAACTAACAATGGATGCTCGCCACGTGCTGATATGCAAATATTTTCGATCACCCACGCTTCCAGCCAATATTATTCATTTATCTACTTACGCAATCTCTCTCTATCGCCGCGACACTCTCAACAACTCACGCCAAAATATACGTAATCACGTTTTACAGTTTGCACGTTAATTTTCTCCTCTTATTCAATTGCGACTCACAATACTTTATTTTATTTTATTCTCACACACTCTATTCACACAACATACGTACTCGAGGTCCGCCGTGGAAGTGTCGTCCAAAATGGCTTCATCCGTCGTCTTCCCCTTCCAGGTGTCACCGTAGTAGTTATTTTGCATCCAGATTAAGTCAATTTAATATCCGTATTATTCCATTAATGGTAATTAATTATGGTTGGTCCAATTCAAATATTGAAATAATTGGTGATTATTTGATTGGTCGGTAAATTCATATTTAATTATACCGCCAATGTCAGCCATCTTGTCTCAGTGTTCTTTTCTCCCATTGGAGGATTTTTGAATAAGTAAGATGGTCGCTTCAACTCTCGAGCGCTACCTTTATTTAGTTGTCATGCCTCGCATATCGATTGTTGACGTTTCGATCGTATTGAGGTTAATCCATGCTGGGTATATAATGTGAATATTATATTGCTGTTGTTCGTGATTATTTATTATAATATTGGCCGTTGAATTGTTTCATTGGACTTGTATCTTGGATCCGGATGTGTTTTATTGACTGCTGCTTCTCATTATATTGACTACCGCCACTAATTGATAGTTGGATTAGTTTTGGTTGTCTGGATGACTTTCTGCTGGACGTATCCTTATGTTGTCTCTGCGTTTCTGGGAGGCTCCTTTAGTATTTCTTATCTTATATATTCTCACATTCATTGATATTTTATTCTATATTAATTCTATATATATTTTTTGTCCACAGCGTAACGTGCTATTCTGAAATAATTGCCAATAATTAAATCATGTGATGGGTGGTAAGCCACCACATCACAACATATTCGCCCATTCAATCTCACAAACGTCTCACCAGTATAAAAATGTATGTAGCCTGTTCACGCTGAACCTTGCCGCCTCCGCATCCTGAAGAGCCTGGCATACGTATTTTTTGCGTGTTTTAGTGCTTGCGAGGATTTGTGAACAACCCATATTATTCATAGGTGAGTACCAGAGTGGTTCCTTCAAGGGATCTGGCGCCCAAAATATTCCACGTTGCGTGAAGGAAATCAACCATAGTATATTAATATGTAATATTGTATAAATATATAGGGGCCATCTGCTACAGTCCTACGACACTACAAGTACATGTTAGGTAGGAAATAAATAGGTACCTGAGTGACCGGCGACCGCTACCTTCTGCATACTACGTCCTCCGAGACTCAAGGCGGAGCGCTCACTTTGTTGGCTTATAACTTTGGAACGAATCGGAATTTTTACTTCACACTTATAGGACATATTTTTCAAAGTGTATACTTTCGATTTGTAAAATAAAAAAAAATTCGATTTTTTCAACCGTCTAAACCTATTTCCCCCCTTAAGGGGACCCTTCTGGTCTAGAATTTTTTAAAAATTGATTTTCTTTTTTTTCTATATTCCGAAAGTATAGTGTCTTAAGATTATATTGTGAAAAATTGGTAATAATATTCACAGTATTTCAAGTATTATAGCCCATTAAAGGTCAGCGCCGAAGTGGATAGAAGGGGCTATTATTAACTTTAAACGCGTTTATCTCGAAACTACTTTTTTCTGTCTCACGGGAATGATTTGAAAAAAACTACTCGGCCAATTTGTCTCAAATTTAAACACGTTATTGAGTACACTAGCAGCTATTGTCGGAACTAGAATTAAAATTTTCAGTCAAATATTTCTAATTTTTTTATAAACAAAACGTTCCAAAAATGAGGCTGTTTTCAGACTTTTCATTTTGACAACGTGTCATTTTGTCAATTTTTTTTCTTTTTTTTTCATTCTAGTTTCTGCCATAGATGTATTCATAGCAATTAAGGATCAATTTTTATTTTTGATTTTAGATGAGTAGAAAAGCCAAAACTATTCCCGTCAGTAAGGTCGGTTTTTTTCACAGGGACAACTGTGGGGCCATTTTTTTTATAATAATAATTTTGTTTTTTATTTTGTTTTTTAATTTTTGTGAAGATTATAAATGATAAAATATATTTAGAAAGTTTGAAAAGCATTGTTATTTTTTTTCATAACAAAAAAAAATGTTGAAAATCTATCGAATTTTCGTCCGCTAGACCAGAAGGTCCCCTTGAATGATTCAACAAATTTTCAATAAGAGTTTTAGTTTTAGTAACACGAACTTTGGTATTTTCATCATTTTTTAATAATTTTTTTATTCCAGCATCCCCATCTTCACGAAAAGTTTTCATCAAATCTTCATGGCTAATATCAGCATCAGCAATTTTTTTTTCATGCCAGTAGATATGCAAGTTCCTAATTTGTCGAGTGTTTTTGACTGTGTAGCTGATATTTTAGCATTACGAACACTTGTAATTGTATCACTTCAAGTTATAATACGATCGATTAATTGCTTTATTGTGAGTTGAAGATTTTCAATGATTTTTACCAGCATTAAAACATCGTATACAGCATTGTGCGCACCATCTGCAGAAATTTGGAGCCACGAAGCCACACCTGTTAGAGTACACTCTCCTTTTCCTTTACGATTCGTTACTGATTTAATTAGAGGCAGTGTATCTGCAAAACCTACAACCACAGACCCAAAGTCATCAGTCATAGTCATTTTTTTCATAGAATTCATGAGAATAGGAGCATCAAATTTGCAGTTGTGAGCAACTAAGACCACTGGGTGCTTCAGTTTCGTAAGAAAATTACGAAAAGCATCCAAAGCTAATCTTAGTGGAATTGATGGTACCCTAGTACCATTGAGCATCAATTCACCTCTAACATTTGTTAAACCATTTGCTTCAGATGCTTGTGCTGCAATTTTTTGAATAGGGTTTACATAAACTGAAAATTTTGATTCATTGTATTGAGCCGCGATTTGAAGAATATCAGATTGTTTAGAAAAGCTTGATGTTTCCAAATCAAAAAATACTGCAATAGGTTTTGAAACTTGTGCTCCATCATCATCAGCTTCAATGATCTCTTCATTTATACCCTCTGCATTAAAAATTGAATCATGAGCTACATTTGTTGAAAGTAATCCCATATTAGATTCATAGTGGGTACCTTCCATATCTTCTTTTTTCTTCCGCAGATTAGTACGCTGTTCTTTTAAAAACAAACGCCTTTTTTTGAACTTTGAACGCTTCGCTTTTAAATATCGTCGTTTTGCTTATTTTTCTCTTCTGTCAACGTATTTAGTCGTGTGAAAGCCAGGAGATAAAAGTCTTTTTGTTGCAGCTTCTTGAATATATCTTTCTCCGAGATTTTTTTCACCAATAGCGCAGCCAAACCGAAAATTTCCAGAAGCCGTCTGAGAGTAGCACTGAGACTTGGGGTAATGACTCGTCATAGTAGCATTCAGGCTCTCGTTCGCTTGGCTAGATGCACCAGCAGCAAACCGATCCGCATTATCTGCTAATTTTCCAAATATATCTTTTAAATCTTCATATAAATCGGGGCTCTGGAAACCCCTTTAATAACTTTGTGTTCATAAGTTGAGGGATTCTTTGCATATCTACACCAATGACCACAATTATTATGGTTGTTGAAGGCATGGTCAGGAATATTTCTCAATGCATTAGCTACTTCTTTACTATTTCCTACATTTTAAGATATTGCATAAGTAAATCAACCATGCAGGTAGATATTGCGTCACTTTTCAATTCTTTATGAACTTTGGCATATTTGTAAAGTGTATTTGAAACACCTCGACTAGTGTGATTTTTGTCTGAGAACTTAATGACTTGTGATTGGCTTGCAGCACGGACAGCCGCAATCGCTGTCGTCATCTCCAATTAAAATTCCTACTTCAATATTATGCTCTTTAAAAATTTTACTATTGGAAGTCATACTAGCAACAGCAAAAGGTTCCATAGCTTTTGCACTTCCGATAAAATTTAGCCTACAATCGTGTTCTGATTTGGGATGACCTAGGGCACACATTCTACAACCACGATTTGTTGTAAAATATTCAATGGTTTTACCAGTTTCTGTACCCAAGAATGCTGCATATCCATTCATACTATCACATGTTCTTCCTCTTCTTTTTGTACTGTAACCCATATCATACGACGCAGCAACATGTACAGTACCATTATAAGTTTCTTTAGAATTTGAAAAATTAGTTGACTCAGAATGATCACTTCTTATATCTTGATTAATAATCTCTGGCTCAATTATCGCCATCGTTGTCTCAAGATTAGTGGATATATTAGCTGGTGTTATCGCAATCTCTGACAAGCCTGTACTCCATTCTGGTAATATAAAATTAGACGGTGCACTTTCTGGTCTGCAATAAGAGTAGTAAGAAAAATAAAGTGAGGGGATGGGAACAGGAAAAAGTTGAATTACATTAATATTATCAGATGAAAAATTTGTTGAAGGTAATCGATTCTTTAATTCAATCGATGTAAAAATTATGAATATAAAAAAATTATGTAAAAACTGTAAAATTATTATCAAAATAAGTGGCCACTATTCTAATGATCGATTTCATTAAATCAATTTCATTAACGCTAAGTAAAAAAAAAAACATTTCACTTCCTGTTGATTGGTTATAAGTATAATATTTACAAATTATCAACGGTTTTGAATTCATTGCTTCGATTAAAATCCTTATTTACAATTTTAAATTCTAAAACAGTTTTCACTGTACAATTTTACAAGATAACAATACTTCAAAATCCTAGATTATTTAAGTATTGATTGTAATTGTAATTGTAAAAACATCTAAACTGACAATGCTTACAATGACTGTTGAATCCTATTTGAATTTTCAATCGTCATTTTACGCTGAATTTCGGCCCATTTATAACAACTTTCTTTAGCCACTTTCTCAACAGCTGTTCCCATCTCATTTTCATATGTCTTAAAAGTTTTAGGATCAATTGATGGCATATTAACAGAGGCTAAAATTTTATTGACGTGAGTTGCTCCAATCCCAGAGTGAAGTGCGCCTGAAAAATTTTGTGCATAAATACACTTCGTTTTCATTAATTGAATTATGTATAATTTACAAACCTATTGCAATCTTAGAATTTATGTCGAAACGTTGTCTTTTAGTCGTTGCATCTACATGTTGCTTATCAGTAGAAACTTCGTTCAAAACATTGCAAACTGTACACAATACATGCCAAATTGAACCCAAGCCACGTCGTTTTTCTTTTTTAATATTTTCTAAATTCAGTAATGCCTTGCACTGTACGCATTTTAATTCTTTAGCTAAATGAGTAACTTCTATTATTCTCCTTCCTTGTACAATGTCAGATAGAGGAGAGGTTAGATCACATGTTTTCTTTCTTTTTTGTCCGTTCTTGCATTGAGAAATACGTTGGTTATAAATTTTTTCATTTACTCGCCTTCCTTTCCAAAAATAACGCTTTTTTCCGTCACTCATTTTTTGTTTATTGTTCAAAGATTTTACAATCAAATTTCACTCTGAATAGCAATACTTGTAAACATAACACACACGTACACATCACCAACACGAATAGAGCAGTGAACGCATGCGCAAACGCGGTTGGATTTGCTACGTTGCCGGAATTCTTATGAATTTTACAAAGAATTTTAATTACTTAATTTAATTATTTTACTTAAATTTCCTGTTTACTTACGAAAATTTATATTATAAATTAATCTTAAGATTCATAAAATAATAATTTTAACATGCTAAAAGACGATTATTGTTAGCTAAAATTTTTGAATTTTGGAAGTACAGTCTTGAGAAAAGTTCATTCTCCCTAGGGGTACGTACATACTTTTGACATGTGCAGTGAGACGGAACTTTCTGACTGAACTGTACGTCGCATATCTCCTTAATCAATAATTATTACGTGTCAGATAGTCCTCGGAAGTAACTTTGATGTAATGTATCATTTGATTTCAGATATTTTTTGATATATATAAGTGAAATAAAAAATTTTCAAATTCGAAAAAACATAGATACTAAAATCGATTACTACGTTCTTTCAAAAATCAGCATTTATTGATCAGACCACGGAAATTATATGGGGATTCGATTGAAGAAATTTCGTACCGTTTTTTTTAATACTGCATCTGAAAACGAAAAATAAAAAAAAATTTCACCTCTCACGGAACATAAAATTTTAAAAATTCGAAAAAAAAAAATAGATCGAATCATTTGCCCATCAGCGGACTAGGGAGGAAAGTTGTAGGAAGGGTGAAAGTATTTTGGGAAAAATTTTCAAGAAAATCGATCGCTTCCTATTTTTCGGAAATCAACATTTTATAATTCAAACTCAAAAATTTTATAGAAATACGATTTTGAAAATGTTTTTGATTTCATATTTTAAAAGTGTTGTAAAAAGGGGAAATTAACAAAAAAAGTCGTCCCAATCGGTCAATTTTCCGCAAAGTTACAGGCGCTTGAAAGAAAACAGCGATTTTTTTCAAAAATTGATATCTCGAAAGCGGCTGGACGAAAAAAATCGCAAAAAATCATCGATGTCTTTCTCAATAGCAACTATAAATTAGAAAATTATAAAATGAATCGGAGACACAAAGCAGATGGGTGGCCGGTTTGTCGTGAAATACCCCATATTTAGTATAATTGAATTCTATCCTCGCTGTTAGAGGGTAAAAAGTTTCACTTCCATTATGCGCACACAGTGCAGATTATTTGTTTATTTTTATATGCTACCCAGTGTGTGCCGGGGCCGTCCTTATCATCAAAATTGACAATGGCCGATTCATATTTTCGTGGACCACTCGGCGACAAATTAATTCGCATAAATCCCTGCGAAAATGTGGGATACGCATAAGTTTTGCATATTTCGTAAGAGCAGCATCAATCAGCGTTTGATGTGGTAGGTCTACAAGTTTTTTGCTGCTGGTTTCAAATGAAAACCCATTCGACTTTTATATGGTTACTATTACAATCCTTCTCGTAATGTCACATTCTCCATTTTCATATTCTGACGTTTTCTCTCCTCTAGTTGACGTTTTGATGTACGCGCATTATTGACAGTTTTAGCTATACCGGCAGCTCTACCAGCCACACTTCCAATAGCTTTCAGTCAGCAAATATGGGTAAAAGTAATAGCGAAACTCCTCCTATTTTCAATGGTACAAGTAAAATGCGTGGCGGTGAGCTCACTCCACTTTTTCCACCGGCTTTCTTTACAGCAGCACGTGCACCATTCAACGCTGACTTGAAAACATCTCTATCGGAATTTCGCATTGAATTTCTGGCATCTCTAACAATTTGCTTAAATGATGTCTTCTCCATCTTTGCTTGTGTCTTCTTTCTTCCCACACCGGCACTGACACGGAAACCTTCCAAGGTCTCCTCTTCCGATTTTATTGCGGCTATTATATGTTAATCTGCATCGAAATACGTATTTTTTTTTGTGCGGAAAAATATTTTTAAGGGGTGAAAAGGACCACCGAAGTTCATATCCCATGGGGGTGGTTTTTAGGTTTCACATATTTCTGATTGATATTTTCAAAAACGACCATATGGATAAAAATCTATATGAAAAACGATGAAAAATGCATGTAGTGTTACATTTAAAAAACAAAAAAAAAAATAATTTCGAGCTATTGAAAATAAACAAAAATTCATAAGAAAAAATCTATTGGTTTATTTTCTATGGGACCATTTTTAATCGAAAGAACGTAAAAAATTACCAGATACATGTCTTTGCATTTTCTGAAAAACCATAGCTGAAGATGCTTTAAAAATGGCTCAATTCATACCTATATAATGAATCGATTGAAAGTTATTCGTATGTTCAGTGAGGAAAGGATGTAACATTTGGCTGATAATTCATATATGATAAAATCTAAAATGTGGATTATTCATTATACGTGCTACATTTATGATAATCATCGAAAAAATGTTTCAGACATAATGATTTTTTGCGCCATGAACAACGAATAATAGCAATACTCTCCTTCTGGAATATCGCAGTGAGACTTATAGCCCAAGAGCTCGTGACGGCCAGACCTTCGTTATTTAATTAAAGCTGAAAGTTTCTCTGCGCATGCCCCGAGCATAAGTAAGAATGATCAGCGACTATGAAGTTCGAATCATCGTGGCTTTGGCAGGTAACAGGTAACGAAGGTGTATAAAAGTACTTGGGAAGTTATTAGAAGATGTTTTCTCACTTGTCAGACATTTTTAATAGTTCTTACATCTTGCCAGACAAGTTGAAAGTCTGCCCCAGGTGCGAGCGAGAGGCAACATACATACAAGCGGATACTCGTGAGATATTGAGTTTGGATTGCTTGAACATATTCATTCTATGGAATTATTTACAAAATTAAGAAAAAAATAAATTTAAAACAATTATTCAGTAGAATTTTTAGGTTAATAAATCAGAAAAAAATGACTGTAACAAATAAATAAATAATGTTTCAGAGTTTTACGAACATTGTTTGTAAATTTTCAAAATTAAATTTAATTCTCAATATATCATTCAAATTTTATTTGTTTATTATGACTATAGGAAAAAACAATTGTTTCAGTAGTAAAAAGTCAAATGAAAAAATAGTTTTATTATATTTATAGTCCCTGTATACAAAGTTAAAAAAAATGATTTTATTAAATATATTATCGGTTTGAAAGAAACATTGACAGATTTTAATAATTTGTAACGATCTTTCGTCCGACTGTCGGATGACAGATACCCTCGGAGAAATGCCTCTAGGCTCAGCCGACTTGCCAGGATTCGTGACTGGGGTGAGGGTGAAAGAATCGTTGAAACAAATTTACGTTTTCGTTTTTGTTCTTCCTCGAGATGATGAAGAATACTCTTTATTTGTCGCCTTAGGTCTAGTTACAATGCTGTGAGTCTTATAGTCTTTTACAATACGTTTATTTGCGGCGTAGTATTCGGTTATAACCACCCACGTTATGCAGGTCCGGTAAACTGACACCTCGGTTGTAATCAATCGAGTTATATATGTCCGGTAATATGACCCCTCGGTTGTAATCAATCGAGAAATATACCTCGGTTGTAACCAATCGAGTTATATAGGTCCGATGATATGACACCTCGGTTGTAATCAATCGAGAAATATACCTCGGTTGTAATCAATCGAGTTATATATGTCCGGTCGACAATGCTATACTTACGGCGGTCAGTGCGTGGACTGAACGGTAACTCTAACGAGCTCGGGTATATGCGCTTAGCTAACGCCAGTGCAGGAAATGAATTCACGGCTTGGATCGCGTGGCTTATATACCGTTCCGCGGACCTCTCCCACTCTGTCGCGGATGCGCAGCGGCAAAGCGCGCACCTCCCACCGCGAGAACGGTGCGTATAGCGGGGATCGTCTCCCACTTTGCTCCCGAGATGCTGCTGGGCCTAGGTTCGAATCCGGTCGGTAGTGTTTTTTTTTTTTTTTTTATTTTTTTTTTTTTAATAATTTGTTTCCCAGTGGCGTTGCCCATGCCAGTGCGTTAGTCCACTGACATAGGCTAGCCGTGGGATTTTTACTGTTTGTGTGACTTCGTCACAAATTTTCTTCGTTGTCATCGATATTTTTATTTTCTTCGTCACTACTACTGCAGTCCGTGACTTCATCATTTCCAGCATCGCTTTCTTCGTCATATTCTGTAAAAATTAAGCCAAAGTTAATACAATTATAAATAGCAATAAAGGTATAGATAATAATTTGAAGCAATAATTACATGCCTGGTGAAGTTTTCAGGGAATCAATGATATAATTTGGTAACTACTCTCCTTCAAACCATTTAAAGTGATATTCATTGTTGTCTCTTACGCAACCATTGTTTTCTGGTTGATATGGGGTTGGATTTTTCTGGTGAGCATTGTTCCAAATACTACATATGTAGTTTGTATGCAGAAATTGCTGGAAAAGCTCGCTTTTACAGGATGGTAGAATACAAGCATCGAAACTTCGCAATTTCTTTCGGTCAAAAGTTTCATTCACATCTACGACTGTGTATGAATCAACGAACATTTGAAGTCAAACAGCATCAACATCCATCTCATCAACATTGTAAATAGCGCATATAAATCTCTGAATAGTATCAAATATTTGTTGTTGTACATCAGGATTTTCAAATAATGCGCTGTCATCGAACTTGCTAAAAGCTTTTTGATATTCTTCTTTTTTTATTTTGCAATTTTATAAGGTTTCAATTTTCCTTTCCTGAAAAATGCAGGATTATAATCACATCCTCTGATCGCATGAGATCCAGGCAAGCACTTGCAATCAGATTCTCCCAACTTTGCATGTATCTTTGTTAGATCCACATACCTCAAGTTGTTTCCAGTACCTGTAAGTATCCAAACAAATGAATCTTTTTGGAGGTGGTACATGTGACCGAGCATTATAGCTGCGACATCAGTATCGACACTCCTGATCACTTTATTTGCTTGACAGTTGATGTCACATGCATGATATATGATCTTGGTATCTGCTTCTTCATATTCTGGGCATGACAATTCTTTAGCAACACCTGATACAGTGCTGTTTGCATTGTTAACAACGAAGGGATGACACTCTCTAAAATTAACATGGATGATTTCGTTACCAATAAATGGCACCATTTCATCAGTAGCCCAATGTGAAATAAAAAAATTAACAAGAGCTTCTTTGAAGTTGGAATTTTTCAATTCTTTCATAAAATCACTTGGGCGAATCTGATCAGGTCCAGTTATGATATAGTCCAATTGTGGTGATTCAAACCGTTGGGAAGGTTTATAATCTTTGATCGATGGTTTGAAGTATTGATAGAATATCACGTCAATTATCAATGCTTGCAATCGGGTTACCATTTGCAACCATTTATTGGATATACTTCCAAATTTATGAGGGACATCTTTCATCGTGTGCAGTATAAAAAACCATCAATCATTAGTATTTCGATATTATGTGGTGGCTCATGCTGGACCTCTTTCACTAAGCATTTCATTAAGGCAGATTTATCGGTTTTGTAAACTGTCTTCTTTTCTTCATAATCTTTGGAAAAATTGTCAATTGATGTTTTTCTTATAGCTTTTTCAAATCTATTAATATCTGATAGACATTCGTTAATGAACGTTTTACGTCGACAATATCCATTTATTTCAATATTTAGAAGGAATGATTCTACAAGCGGTGATGCAAATTTTCCAGATGAAATATTAATTAATTGGCCTTTCGGTATTTTCAAATTAAAGGGATTAATGAAATGATCGAAGGTGCTAATAAATTTTTGCAGTTGCTTGGTGTTCTTCCGAATGTTATGAAGAGTCAAGTCTGCTGAAACATCTTGGTGAGATTGTAGACCGAGTTCTAGATAAACTTAACTTATTATCGTAGATCTTATATCGTGGTTTCGAGCCCACCGTTAACATGCAGAAATTGGATTTGTAAAGTGTATAACACCTGTAAGTCTTCGAGTAGCATCTGCATTTATGGTTTATTCTAATACGAGGTCAATGAGATGTTTTGAGAACGGTTTGGTGGTCCTTAAAAATTATGAATAAAAATTTTTTTTATAACCACAATAGATGTAGTTTATGATACAAAAAACCTTTCTCTTCTGAAAAAATTTCATGAAATATGCCTATTTTTTGGTTCGAGAAAGGTATATGCCCCCTTAAATGAAGAAGTCAAACATCTGGCCATTAGAGGAGCGCAATTGACTCTTGCCTACACTAGGCATATCAATTGATGAGCCAACTATTTCTTTCTTGGGTAACGCCCTCACTGCATTCACTGCGATTGGAATTGACTACGCTGGACTACTGACAATTAAAACAATGAAAGGACGTGACGCTGAAACTGATAAAATATGGATATGTATCTTTGTATGCTTTACTAAATATGCTGTCCACCTCGAAGCTTTAACTGGATGTCCAACTTACACATTATCAGCTGCATTCGAACGATTTTCTTCACGCCGTGGTCTATCTGCGATTGTCTACTCAGATTGCGCCACACGTTTTATTGGCGCTGACCGTGAACTGAAGAAAATGTTCATTCAACATTCAACTGAACATGAGAACTTGACAACACTATTGTCAACTCATGGAATTGAATGACTTTTTAATCCATCTACATTACCACACATGGATGGTAATTGAGAAGCTATTATCAAAGATGCAAAGTATTATATATGGCGAACGACAAAAGATACACTTTAAACTTTCGAAAATCTGTCTACACTACTATTACAAATTCCAGCTATACTAAATTCTGGTTCATTTAAAACTCTGAGTGACGAGCTAACTGACATCACCGCGCTTACTCCCGGAGACTTTCTTACTGGCAGTACAATAAATGCTGTGCTTGAATCATCGTTAGGAGACTTATCGAATCCAAGGTTATCACGCTAGCAACTTATTCAACGAAAATTACGAAAATTGTAGACTCAATGGTCAACGCATTATCTGTAAAACCTACAATCGATTCCAAAGTGGCATCAGCCATGTCATGAAATAAATATAAGATCCATGGTTCTCCTCACTGACGAAAGGCTGCCTACCAGTAAGCGGCCTCTTGCTCGTGCCCTGAATTTACACCCAGGTCAAAACAGACTCACTAGGGAGATGATCACAAGGACTTCATCAGCAACACTGACACGACCAATCGCCAAGCTCTATATCCTCCAAATCCAACCTGGAGATTCAACCTGAATCAACGAACATCTCGTTGATGATGGAAGAATGTTCTAGAAAAATCTATGCCAATTAATCAATTTGAATTGTCGCCATCAATTTTGATCACTATTTTTAACCATGATGGTGCAACTTGACAAAATGCACTTCTTGCATTGATCGATCACTGTTACTACGCACTTTCACCTTCTCATAAAAATCCTGTGTATTCTCACTAGTTTGTGAAATTGTCACCGATAACGCTTCTGAATTGACGCTGCAACTGTTTGAAGCATTTGTGTATAATCGTTATGTGTGATACAATGGATATAAATTGTAATACTTGTGCATAAAAACTGTGTGAAACTCTGTGAACCTCGTGGCTTTACGACCCACGTGGTGCGTATACTTGAATTATCATGTGTGTGAATGTTACATTTATATCTTAATCATCATTGTATATTACATTCAAATTAAATTGACTTTTGCGATGCAAATAAACTCTGTAAAAACCACATGGTATAATTTGTGGATTTACAATCCACTTATTACAAAATTCTGTGAATTGCATGTGCGACACGTGCATTGTAATACACATTCTGAAATAATCGCGCCCACCAGATGAATTCATCGATTTCATTCAATCTAAGAATAAAATGCTTGTGAAATTGCAATATAAAACATTGAACATTACTAACCGGTGATGGTAAAACAGTCCCCCTTCCTTTATGACGCAATCGTCCCACCTGCTCCTATTACGTTATCCTCTTTTACGTAACAGCTCGGAACAGAACCGCCTGATGGTAAAGCATAACTGGTCCAGAACGCGCCTCAGCTCGATGATGGAAAAACAGACCTCCCTGCCTCTGTCATATAACCGTCCCCTCCCCGCCCTGCTCAAATTCTGTAATCTCTTATTACGTAATATCTTGGAACAGAACCCTGAGATACTGAAACAGAACTGGTCTAGAATCCTCCTTACACATCTGCTAACAACTCAGCATCTACGGTCAAACACGCATTGGCATTATTGTATACACAACTTAATTATTGCACGACTGAAAATACCGTGAAACTATAAAAAACATGAACTGCGGATAAATTACTGTAAACGCGTGGCGGTGGAAGAATGAAGAGTACGAGTTTATCTGATCCCCCATATGTATTCACATTAAGAATCATATATGTTTTGGTAGCTACACGATTTGTTCATAAACTGTCCTTTGTTCTCCATCGCTTGATTTTATATTAGAGGAAATCAAGAAAATTCTTCAATCTCTCTACTGTCAAAAATATCCCTGAGGAATTGTTACCCTCTTCATTACTCACGTAAGCTTGGAATGATATTAAATAAATAAATATCATCAAATCAGTTCCGAACATTCATTACACTCCAACTGCGCATATGTGTGATGAACAACGATGCTGCTTTCGTATCGATTTGATAGTCAGTAAAAACACTTGGGAAGTGACGAAGGATATAACTAACGGATTATCTTCCAATGTTGTTGGTAAGAAACTCATTCATTCATGTAATTATTGAATGACAATTAAGACTTGTCGCTTGCGTTGCCTTTGGAAGGGTTGAACAATTCATTTCTCCTGAACTCCAGATTGACAAGCTGATAGAGTATAAATTCGATTAATCAAAAGTGTAAATGTTTGTATGTACAATCTATATTATATGAAAGCATGGATTACATAATCTACCTGGTAACCGCATCCACGTGTTTTTCAGATTGGTTTTCATTATTACGTAATTAATTTTGCTTACTTCACTATTTATAATGAAAATAAATATCAATATTGATAAGAATCAATGAAACAAATAAAATTTTGGATATTCACTGTGACGTCGGAATTACGTCACGTTACTCGACAAACAGGGTTTCGCGAGCATACGGCTGATCATATCTTCAAGAGGCGCGCAATTTGATTTTTGAGAAAAATACTGCGTAAAAATAATTATATTGCAGCAGAAAATATCTTTCGGCAACGAAGGAACAATGTAGCGACATCGATGGACAACAAGGGACGAAGCGGAGCAGCTGAGAAGAGGAACGAAACGTACACATTGTACGCGTTCGGGCCTCAAAGCAAGAATATGTAAGAATGTGTATGAGAGAGAGTGCGATAAGTACGAATAAATGCGTGTGAGTGCGTTAGAGTGAGTGGCTCGGCTTGCGTAGTGACGCAGGAGAAATAAATATATTGCACGAAGATGCATTTGGGAATAATGCAATGGAAAGGGCAAATAATTGTCTATTAAGAGGGGCAAAGTTGTGTGCCGGAATTTTGGAAGAAGTCGCGACGGCGACACTTTAGTCTAAGTTGTCGAGTAGAAGACACTCTGGTTATTGCTGTAGAGAGGAAGACTCTGATCTAAGTTGTCGAGTAGAAGACAGACTGGTCTCTATCGTAGCGTGGATAGCGCTTTACGCAACACCATGGGTCAACACATACCATAGAGTCACCGCAGAAAATGATTAAGATTTATTATTTCGTCGAGAGCATAACGCCAGCTGATTTCATCGATTCTCTACTGTGGATCGCAAGAGAGTGGTGTACGAGATTCGTCTACACCCCGTAGTAATGGTCCAGTGGAGGAAGTTCGAGGAAGACGCGGATTACGGTAGACATCATGGGAAGTCCAGTTGCCGGTTGATCACGCTGACCCGACCGATAGAATGATCTTCGTGGTGAGTCTCGATAAAATAATTTAGTGGCGATGACGTAAAATTAAATAATATGTAATATCGCGAGTCTTTTGTTCACACGTTCACGAGCAATAGTTGACGAGATCGCGAGAATAATTATTGTAATAACGACCGAGTCACGCGCATGAATCGTATGAGTGTATGTATGTGTGTAAAAGTCCCGTAGACGAGCGGTCTCGATCATTTCTTTTGTTGCATTGAAAATTCAATAATTTATTGTAGTAACGGTTAATGCTTATTTCGGGGAACTTTTAGTAGTTTTTATGTGTACTGTATCGAGTAATTGATTATATTCGTCGTGACGAGTTGGTTACGTTAATTATGATTTGAGTGTTTAGAGAAATTTCATTATGAAGATATTTGAGTATTTTGCAGTTTTAGAGATAAGAATTTCCATTGGTCTTGTGTGCAATCCACGTGCGATTGCGGCCAGAAAATAAATTCAAGTTATTTTGGGTCCGTAAATTAAATAAAATATTGTCACGTTCATTATGTGGAAAATTAATTGATGCGATATCGATTATCGCCCATTGAGAAATTATATTAAATAATTAGTTGTATCGATGCGCCTTTAGACGCAATATAAAATATAAAATAGAATATTCAGTGTACTGGGGAATAGCGAACGTCTCTCGCTATAGATATACTGCTACACGGCACACTTCCCGGCCGTAGCTAGTAAAACGCTGACTCGAGCCCTTAGCAGCGCAAAAAAAAATTATTATATTATCTGTTTTCATTTATTAAATTCATACTTCTCTCTTTCATCCAAATCATTTTCAGTAACTGTTTCAATGAATTACATTATCGTTAATTTTATTAATTAAATCTTGAGCATTCGCGTACAATTATTATTTGTAACCCCGCTTTCCCGTATATTTTATTTTCAGGATTTTGCGTATCGTTAATTATCGTTATTTTGTGTTCAATTTTGTCGTTAAAATTATTTAGCGTTCTGAAGACCTGCGACGCCGCTACGTGTGTCCACTACTGAGGTGACGGGCAATCCAGCTTTTGGTGTACGATTGGTTCCCGTAAGGAATCTGGCGCTCAACAAATTTTCGTAGATTTCTTTTCAGCTTACGTGTTGTTGTAGATTATTCGAGAAAATTTGGGCAGCAAAAAAATTAACGCTGACGAAGATGTTTTCGCTTGGAAAATACGTCACAGCGCTAATACTGTATAATACATGTATAATAGAGTGAGCCAAAAAAAACTTTGAATTTTTTTTTCTTTTACTATAATGAAAATACTGTTCAAGGTGACCAAGAAATGAGCGTGTGAAAAAAACAGCTCTTAATTTTAATATTAAGAGGTGACGCAGCGTGATTTTCGATTTCCTATTTATATAACACGAAAATTTTTTATGTTTTTTTTTTTTGATTCTTTTTGCGTTATAACGAATTTTTATAATGTAAAAATCAATACATATTCTTATAGGAAATCGAGTGATCTACAAAAAAGGTCCCATATGATTTTTCGCTAAGTCAACTCGTTGAAAAGTTATTCGAGGTTAAAGTTCAACCTCAAATGACATATGATCACTTTCACAATTTTTTACACGTTATCACAAACTATTGGCCCAACAACATTAAATATCGTAATTTCCGTGACTTCTTTCGTTTGTATACTTCAAATTTGTATATATGATTTTTTATGTTGTTAAACCAATATTTTATGATAACGTGTAAAAAATTGTGAATGTGATGATATGTCATTTGAGGTTGAACTTTAACTCCGAATAACTTTTCGACGAGTTGACTTAGCGAAAAATCATCTAGAGCCTTTTTTGTAGATCACTTGATTTCCTATAAGAATATGTATTGCTTTTTACAATATAAGAATTCGCTATAACGCAAAAAAATTCAAAAAAAATATTCGTGTTATTTAAATGGGAAATCGAAAATCACGCTGTGTCACCTCTTAATATTAAAATTAGGAGCTCCTCTTTTCACACGCTCATTTTTTGATCACCTTGAATAGTATTTTCATTATAGTAAGAGATATAAAAATTCAAAGTTTTTTTTGGCTCACCTTAATGCAGTGTTGTGCTGAAACGCCCAGTATTCATATGCGCGTCCAAATTTTTCCCCTTCTTGCTCGATTTCGACTATAACGCATGTACGTAGCTATCTACCGCTAGTGGCGCTTGTACGAGGGCCCCGCGCTATACTATAAACAAATAATTCAAAGAGTAAAATAATTAGAATTTCAGCCAGATTAAAGAGTTACAAAATTCAATCCAATGTACTTCTATCAACACATATTGGATGCAAATGGCGATATGATAAA
>JAQQBS010001423.1:3806415-3833134 GCA_030347275.1 Microctonus aethiopoides
AGCTAAATTCTCCCGCTACCTATCCCGTATCCGCCACGTTAGTCGACAGCTGGCCCTCCAGCTGCGACGCGTGTACCTTGTGCGATTCGACCAGTTGGCACTCCAGCTGGAGAATCGTTTCCAAGTGTGGCGCTTCGGTGACACATTTTCCTACCTTTTGGTATCGCCCGTTGGCTGTCCAGCGGAGATATGATTCGACCTCCTAGCTCCGGGTGCTGACAGCTGGCCCCCCAGCTGAAGCACCGTCGCCCGTCCTTGCGTACCTCTAGGGGTATTCCTTCCCGCACCCGTGGCACTGACAGCTGGCCATCTAGCTGAGGTGTCCTCTCTCCCGCGAACGACCGCATCGCTTCGTATTACAAATTGTACGCGTACCGGGATATAAAACATATTGTATTGCGTGGAAAATTATTACATCGAGGACAGCGCACCAATTATCGGGAAAGAATAAAATTGTACGAACCAGGATTGCATTGTATGAGAAGTAAATAAAAGTATTCTGCCAAAATATACTGGTAGAATTCGAAACGAATCCAGTAAATTTGTCAACGTTTCTTTCACCCTCACCCAGTCACGAACCCTGGAAGTTGGCTGAGTCTAAGCGGCATTATCACCGAGGGTATCTGTCATCCGACAGTCGGACGGAAGAACGTTACAAATTTTGGCGCCCAAACAGGGGCTTGAATTGAAAAGAATACATACGTCAGAAAGACGTGAAACGACTGGACGTCAAAGAATTTACGACAAAATGTCCGACGAAGAAGGAGAAATAACCGGGTGTAGTTACGTTTGGAAACTAACACGAGCCGAGTTAGAAACCGAGTTGGATCGTCATAATATTAGTTACGAGCCAACAACGACCGCGAAAGACCTAAAAAGAATTTTGGCGCGATATTTAAGGCGTATCCAATCGGAAAGCTTGAACCAGACGTCTGCGAACGTAACACTCCGGCAAGTAGAAGCGGAGATTCATCATAGTACCGCGAATAGAGAAGAAATACGTTCGTTACCAGAATCACGACCTGCGTCACCGCCACAACCGAATGCGAACGACATACTTCAGTCCGTTCGTGACGAATTGTCCGCATTCCAGAAACGAATGATCGACAACGTGCAATCACGACCGAACGCGAATGATGAGTTACTCCAGGCCGTCCGTAACGAAACGGTAAAAATGCGAGAGCAAATATTTGATGATATTCGAGCACAAGTCGCACCACCGGAAACACCGAAACGCGAGCCCGTACCGTCACCGAGAGCGCGAGAACCACTGCAAACACGTCATCATCAAAACAGATTAGATGATGATTTGTTTGTGACGAGCCAAGTACGAAGATGGGACGCAACATTCGATGGAGTGAAGAACGTACTCACTTTTCTCGAACGAATAGACGAGATGAGGATGAGTGTTCACCTCACCGACAGGCAACTCCTCGAATGTATCCCCATCGTACTAAAAGGCAAAGCACTGCAGTGGTATCGCAACAACCGTATCAACTGGTTGCGTTAGTCAGAGTTTACCAATGATTTGAAAGAATTCTTCCTTCCAGGTGACATTGATTTGCAGCTGGAGGAAGAAATCAAGAATCGGACACAAGGCGCGAAAGAGAGCGCGAAAGATTTTATAATCGCACTCCAAACCTTGATGAGACGTTTAGGTACAATGACCGAACGTAGACAAGTGGATCGTATTCATTTAAACTTACGACCAGAATACCAGCACTATATCCGACGGCATGAAGTCGATTCAGTAAATGACATTATCAAACTTGCGGACGATTATAAGCGACTCCTGGCCAAAGAAAAATCATTCAAAGCGCCACCGGCGGCCAGCCAATCCATCATGCCTGAGACCGCATATAACAAACCGACAAAGAATACCGCTAACAACATCGACAGTCAACTCCATGCAATAAATACGCCGTACCAGCGTGGGGAGTGCTGTTGGCGTTGCGGACAACGCGGACACCGCAGGCCAGACTGCAAGAACGCTGCCAAATTGTTCTGTAGCTGGTGCGGTAAGAAAGATGTGTTTTCGAAGGATTGCCCGTGCGTAAAACCGGCCAATGCTTTCCAACCGCGTGCTCCACCGACAAATACACCGAATAATCCACCGAACACGTCATGGGCAAACGCCCCAGTGTTCGAACCGCAACCAGGACCGTCACGGCAAAACTTGAATCCGGTTACTGACGAAATTAGTAAAGATACCAGGCCGTTCTTAATTACTCAACTTGGAACGAAGATATACAAGGAGTTGATTGATTCCGGCGCGATGAGCTCGTTTCTCAACCGTGACTCACCGTAAACGAAGTCACCGAACAGCGACTAGGGACGGTAACAGCCTCGGCACTGAAAGTGGCTATAGCCGATGGAAGAAATGCTCGAGTAACGGGCAAGGTCACCTGTCCGGTAATAGTTGAGGGGAAACGATATATACTCACATTCCATGTCATCCCAAATCTTAACACGCCAGTCTTATTCGGCATCGACGCATTAAAGAAGATGAAATGTAGACTAGATTTCGGACGAATGGTGAGCTATATTAATACATTACCTGAGAATGACGAACTAACCGAAGACGACGCAAAAATAATTATCCAAGAGGAGATGGCGCAATTCGAAACGATTACCGGACCGACTACCGTCACCGAACACGTGATCCGCGTGAAACCGCAACAGGAACCGATAAAGTTTCGCTACTCCCCGAGAAATCCGACTATGCAAAAGATCATAGACGATGAAGTTACAAAGATGCTCGAACAAAACGTAATTGAAGAATCATCCAGTCCGTGGAGCTCACCAGTGGTAATCGTGAAAAAGAAGAACAACAAATATAGATTTTGTATCGACTTTCGCAAAGTAAACGATGTGACGGAAAAGGATGCCTATCCGCTGCCACAGATAAACGCCACTTTGGACAAGCTACGTAACGCTAAGTACATTACAACGCTGGATCTAAAAGATGGTTATTGGCAAATCCCACTCAGCAAAGAGAGCAAGCCGGTCACAGCGTTTACAGTCCCGGGGAGAGGGCTCTACCAATTTAAAGTCTTACCATTCGGACTACATTCAGCTCCAGCAACGTTCCAGCGTTTGGTAGACCGTATTATCGGGGCGGATTTAGAGCCTAAAGTATTTGTGTACCTCGACGATATAGTAATACTCGGTAATACCCTCGAAGACCACGTAGAAACGATTAAAGAAGTGTTCAAACGACTACGCATGGCGAATCTGCGCATTAACCCGGAAAAATGCCAGATACTACGTAATGAAATCAAGTATTTGGGGCACGTAATCGATAACCAGGGTATACATACTGATCCCGAGAAGGTGAAAGCGATAGCTGAAATTAAAACGCCACAAAACATCAAAGACGTAAGGAGATTCATTGGCATGGTCTCGTCGTACCGTCGTTTCATACCCGATTGCGCTAGTATCACAAAATCATTAACGCAGCTACTAAAGCAGAAATACGCGTGGCATTGGGGTGAGGAGCAAGAGAAGGCATTCCACCTTTTAAAATCGCAATTGATGTCCGCCCCAATCCTGAGCTCACCAGATTTTACGACACCGTTCATATTGCAAACCGATGCGAGTAACGAGGGTTTAGGCGCCGTTTTAACGCAAAACACTGCACAAGGTGAGAGTGTGATTGCGTATGCAAGTCGAACATTGAACGATGCAGAAAAGAATTATTCAACCACCGAGAAGGAGTGTCTAGCGGTCGTATAGGGGATACAAAAGATGCGTATGTATCTGGAAGGATACAAATTTACGGTAATAACCGACCATCAATCATTAAAATGGTTACGAAACTTACAGAGCCCCGCCGGCCGCATAGCACGTTGGAGTATCTACCTGCAACAATTCGATTTCGACATAAAATATCGCAGAGGGAGTCAGAATATACTAGCGGACGCCTTATCCCGAAGTCCGGACGAAACACAACCGAATAATGACGATCACGATGAAAGCCTATGTACATTAGACTCAGCAGATAGCTGGTATAATGATACCATGGCACAAGTAAGAAGTCATCCAAAAGAAAGGCCAGATTACCAAGTTAGGGATGGTCAGTTATACCGACACCTATATCACCGGTTGGACTTTGCGCATAACGAACCACGCTGGAAATTATGCGTGCCAAAAGAACATCGTGAAGCTATTCTGAGGGAAAACCACGATAAAGCCACCGCAGGGCACATGGGCATTGCCAAAACTATAGCCCGTATCTCCGCCAATTACTTCTGGCCAAGCATGAACCAGGAAATCGCGCAATATGTCCGCACATGTGAAACCTGTCAGCGTTTCAAGCCACAGCAAATCAAAACCGCAGGCCAAATGGGAACAACCCGGGCAGATGAACCGTGGGAATGCGTAGCCATCGACCTAGTCGGGCCCTTACCACGCTCCAGCCAAGGTCACACTTATCTTTGCGTCATGCAAGATAAATTCACCAAATGGGTGGAAATACAACCGTGACGTCAACCGAAAGCAATTAACATTGTGAAAGCGCTGAAAGAACGGGTGATTTACCGCTTTGGTTGCCCCCAGATGGTAATAAGCGACAACGGCAGTCAGTTTGTAGGAAAAGAGTTCACGGCACTACTAACTGAACTAGGTATCAAGCACCAACGTACACCGCCTTATTCGCCGCAGTGCAATCCTGTAGAACGTACAAATCGAACGGTCAAGACCATGATTGCCCAGTATGTGCAAGCCAGTCAGAAATCTTGGGATAAAAGCCTGACCGAACTCAATTTTGCGATAAACACGGCGTATCATGAGTCAACCAGGTTTACGCCGGCTTATTTGAATTCCGGCAGGGAAATAACCGCACCGCATACGATTCATGCAGCAAAATCTGACCAGACGCGTTTAACTCAGATAGACCGATTAACAGAATGCATGGAACTAGTCAAAATAAACCTGGCCAAAGCATTTACCAGACAGAAACAATACTATGATCGAAACCGTCGTGACTGACTACCGCAAGTGGGAGAACAAATAATTAAACGAGAGCACACGCTATCATCAGCAGTGGATAATATTAACGCAAAATTAACACCTAAGTACTCTCAACCATTAACGGTAACTAAAATAGTGAACAAGGTCATTATAGAAGCGAAAAATCAACATGGCAAACATTTTCGTGTACACGTCAAGGACGTGCGTCCTTACTATCTGACCGACAGCGAAAATACGAATGAAGAAGAAGCCGAGACTGTTAAAAGACCCCGTATAGAGTTGGAGGGACCCGCGAGCCAATCCGGAGCGAGTAGGTACCCGCGCGCCAATCACAGCGCACCAGGGCCTCAAGCCGAAGACCGTCCCCTCCACTCGCCAACGGACCAATAGGAACCGACACAAGATATACCCACACCACCTTGGTAATAACCAATCAGAGGGCCAGGGTAAGTGTATATAAGCAGCGGACCAGACTCGGATTATCAGTAGACACGCAACCGTCATGGAAGCAACATCAAACGACGAAATCGATATCCAGGCGTTCTTGAAGGGCATCGATGAGAGGAATATGGAAGCCGACAACGTACTAGCTTCAAGGCTATCGTTCGTAAAGGAACAAGGGAATGTCTCAAACTATACCATCCCTCGTTTAAATCCGCGTTATGGACGAAAGAGAGGGGACTGGATGATGGAGAGTCAATCATCCACGCCACCCCCGATCCGGCGTGTGAAGCAATCAGCGCCGAAACCAGCCGGCTCAGCGAAGCCGAAAATTGTAGCAGCACTACCAGTACCGAAACCTGTTCGTGTGCGAGTCAGATCCACGACAAAACCGGAAAGTACTCCACAGGCAAAAGCAATGGCCATGCCTATCCGCCGACCAGAACTTACGCCAAAAGCAAAAATAAGGGTGTGCCAGCAGCCGCTACCGGCCAAAGAGCGTGCCAAGACCCCGCCAGTAAAACTCACGACACCGACATCAATCTCGACATCAACTTCGACATCAACTTCGACATCAATATCGTCATCAAAACCGTCATCGACACTGACAATACCGGGGCCACATGTCGCAACCGTCATGTCAAAAGCTCTGCAAGGGGCAATGAAGAAGATTGTGGCTGTGGAGGCCAAGCGTGCGGCAGCCAAAGGCAAAGATCTAACCGTCACCCGAGAACCGATCCGGATCAAGGTCGTTCCTTCCCGACCACCAGCTGTCGCTGCGGGCCAAGTACCACCACCACCCGAAATCGGCAAACGAAAGAGGAAAAGAAAGTCCGGCAATCATAAGCGAAGGAGTTTTTTTCACAAAGAGGGAGAGACGATGATGAAGATGGTCCGACGACCCGATGGGTACGAGTGTCGGGAGATCCTGGGCCCGCCGAGGGATCGCAAGCCGTAAAAAAAAAAAAAAAAAAAAAAAAAAAAAAAAAAAAAAAAAAAAAAAATATATATATATATATATATATAAAAAAAAAAAAATTTCCAAAGCCTTCTGCTAGTCAATACATGCCATAGAGCGGGGACATAGTCTATTTTTTTTTATCTTTATTTAAGACCCAACCTAGTCTCTTTTTTTTTACTTTTTTTTTGTAAGAAAGAATCGGGTGTGACGGCCTAGGCCGCACACAGACAGTAAAATCCCCAAGGCTAGTTGGTGCCCGTGAAATAATGCACGGGTGCCGGCGACGCTATTGGGGAACACATCCTTTTATTTTATTAATTTAATACATTCGAGAAAAAAAAAAAATATATACGGGCCGGGATCGAACCCGCGCCCGTGCAAGTCCGAACGACCGTCCGACCGGGTGGGGGAAGCCAGCGAGTCCCACCACCACGCCAATACCGAGAATCCCCCACTGTGCGCCGCGAGGCAGTGGGAGATGCGCCGTCCGCTACTGCGCAAGAGACGCCGCGGAGTGGGAAGAGGCGCGCCTCGGCTATATAACGCGCTGCACGAGCCACCGGAGCTCAGTCTACGTCGAGCGCTCAGAGCGAGCAACACCAGTTCAGTGACCCGTAACCAGCGACCAGTAACCCGTATCCAGAAGTTCAACTGCGAGGAAGATCAGTTCTTTTAAGAGCTACTTCGTAAGAATTTCGTCGAAAACCAACAGTTCTTGTGAGAACTCAAAACCAAGAGGTCTTCTCAGAGCTAACGTTCATCGAGTACACAATAGCTCTTTTGAGAGCTAAACTCTCCCGCTACCTATCCCGTATCCGCCACGTTAGTCGACAGCTGGCCCTCCAGCTGAGACGCGTGTACCTTGTGCGATTCGACCAGTTGGCACTCTAGCTGGAGAATCGTTTCCAAGTGTGGCGCTTCGGTGACACATTTTCCTACCTTTTGGTATCGCCCGTTGGCCCTCCAGCGGAGATATGATTCGACCTCCTAGCTCCGGGTGCTGACAGCTGGCCCCCCAGCTGAAGCATCGTCGCCCGTCCTTGTGTACCTCTAGGGGTATTCCTTCCCGCACCCGTGGCACTGACAGCTGGCCATCCAGCTCAGGTGTCCTCTTTCCCGCGAACGACCGCATCACATCATAATAAAAATTGTACGCGTACCGGGGCATAAAACACATTGTATTGCGTGAGAAATTATTACGTCGAGGACGGCGCACCAATTGTCGGGAAAGAATTTATTGTACGAACTAGGATTGCGTTGTGTGAAAAAGTAAATAAAAGTATTCTGCCAAAATATACTGGTAGAATTCGAGACGAATCCAGTAAATTTGTCAACGTTTCTTTTACCCTCACCCAGTCACGAACCCTGGAAGTCGGCTGAGTCTAAGCGGCATTATCACCGAGGGTATCTGTCATCCGACAGTCGGACGGAAGAACGTTACAATGTAATGAAGATTGAGCATCATGAGAAATGATATACATAGACATTTGAATATGTTTATGTTGATATAAACCTTTACATTACGTGATTATTTGCGATCGAGAACGATTTCAATCAAGAATTGAGTGATGAAGTAAAATTATTGAACCTATTTCGTGTAATAAAAATGAACAAATAAGGATTATAATAGAATGGAAAAGTATATATTTTAAAATTGTTCTTTTATTCAGATTTAATTATCCACTATATTTTTTCTTTCATAAAATTAGATATTTTTTCACCCATCTTAAATATTTGTTCAGCTCCTTCCATCATAAAAATGATGAGAAGTCTCATAATATATATAATTTTTTCATCATCACTAGTAACAGCAGTTGCAGTTGTGGGGGCTTCTTGATTATTGGTATCAGAGTTCTTCTCCTCCTTTTCTTTCTGCTTCACGTCTTGTAGGCTCATTGGAGATTCATTACCAGCAACATCATCATCATCATTATTCACCAATTTTTTCCCTGACAGTTCTTCCACTTTACTCATCATACTTCGTAGACGACTTTTCAATTGGTTTGCAAAGTATGTAAGATTTTCCATCGTTCTTATGATGGTGGCAACACTTTTTTTGACACATTCACATCTTGGACATACTTTGCGACCATATTAATTCATACCTCCTCACGCAATCGTGCAATTCGCATTACACTATCATGAAATTCGATTAAATCTATGTGAAATTGGTATACTTCTGGAGAGGCTCGATTGCCAAAATTTTTTATCAATATTTCATCATAGTCATGAGCGTGCGGTGGTACAAACTCGAGAAACTTATTTTCTTCACGAGAAAGATCTTCTACAATCATTGCACCAATATTCGCACCAATATTCGCACAAATATTCATATTTGAAAAAATGGAAGTTGTGCACGCAACATATGAGAGTTGACTGAATAATTTGCATGCAAAATCTCGAGTTCTTATAGTATGATCCCCCACCCTCAATTGTGTATAATTTGAAATAGCCATGAGGGGGGGGGGGGGGGGGGGGGGGGGGATTTCGGACCGCTTATAAAACGATGAGGTCCACCTACCGATAAAAAAACGGCCTACAATAGTGTGACCTACAAATAGGTAAGCTATATAATAACTCGCGTCACTACCGCTGGTAAGGTAGGTAATGACATAGGTTGGAACAAAACCGGTGATGGTAAAGCAGATTGATCCAGAACCCGCCTTATTTTACTACTCTAAGGGTGGCGTTGCAATTTTTGGTGATGATGGTAATGCAACTATTGGTGATTCAATATTTGGAATCACCAACACACGGCCACAACCCTGTTGCTTCAAAACCATTCAGTGCTATTTCCATACGAGCCGACCTAGGGTATGCTTTTCCAAGCAGCTCTGCAGCGTTAGCTTGTTTTGTGCCACCACCAGGATTTGAGCATAGCCACGAAAATGCGGTTTCATTGTAAGAGATTTTCAATGATTCAAAAATAATCTGTTCAACGGTTGTAAGCGATGTGTCGTGTGAGCAGGGAAAGCTAACATTATTATACCATAATCACAAGCCATATGGACGTCTCTAAGTTTTTGATATGTGTGCTATGACCATCTAGTAAAAGCAAGATTTTTTTTTTGATCTCTTTTTTCTAATCTTGTGCACTTAATAAAATGTTGGAGCCATGGGACAAAAGTTTTGATTTTATCCACCCATTTTCCCAGCAATCAAATGTTGTGTTTGACAGAGCTCCTTTTTCTAAGGCATTATTCAGTCTGCCACGTTTGAATATTCACATGGGTGGTATAAATTCGCCTGCTGCATTCATCGCGTATACGCCTCTTATGGTCAAACCTCTTTCTCCACTTGTGATTGCAGCCACTTGGTGTTTCTCCTTATGAGCAATAACTTTGGAAGGCTTGTAAACGGTGGATAATGCAGTATTATCCATATTATATATTTGACGTTCAGCAAAATTGTATTCATCCAATATTTCTTCGTATTTATCAAAAAAAATTCAGTAACACGCTCTTCATTGAATCCTTTACTTTCAGCCATCGAGGTTGGTTCTGGAATACGCAAGGACAAAGTAAGATGATGTTTTTTGAACTTTGTGACGTGGTGTTTTTTACGCACCACGCACAATATTTTCAAATTAATCAACAACTTATTTTCTCCGGCAACATCAGCTCACAAGAGATGCCACTTCCGTTCAAATAACATTGTTAAGAATCGGCATTTTTACTTCAATATAATATTGTACCTCGACTTCTACCTGGCTAATAAAGGTTCACATTGTCGTAGTAGCATTTAAAGAATTATAAAAATTTATTGTTGCTTCAATATCCATATTTCCAAATTTAAATTATACTTAAGTATTTTATGAGGGGAGTATTTTCCATAATACTTTATCAACAGAACATTTACAATTATTGCTTATTGCAAATTGAATAGTGCTAGTTGAAAGGAAAATTATATTTCAAATTTATCAAATAAGTATTAGTCTTAATATTAACGGAATTTTGACATTTATGATGGATTTTTTCCTTAATGAGTCTAAATTTAAGTAGATTTATATTCAATCATAGTAAATAGTTTCATATCATTTAGGTACGATAATCTTGCATCACGCCACATATTTTGTCAACCAATCATACAATTTGGCACTGCCTACATTTCCCTCACCATCTACAAATTTATTTCGAGTTGTCTCTTAGAAATAATTTTTATAAATTTTTAGAGTTAGTTCACCGTTAGACTTCATACGAAAATATTCTCTCTGTTAACGCAATCTATCACAATATAAACCACCATTTACAAACCGATAAAAAATTGTTACAAGTTGAATAAATAAAGTAATTATTTTTTAGTTACATCGAACATTATTTAAAATACATAATTCTTTCCAAGTATTCCATATTAACACGGGTTGAACTCTTCCGAAATTAAAATAGGTGCATGCTAATAACTAACGTGCATCATTCGCCTTCAAAAGGGGTATTTTATATATTCAAGTTTGACGCGATAAAACAAACATTTTAATAAATAAACCGGGATAATTTATTAAATATTGGAAATTCAAAATACTTATTCATTTAGTTTTAAGAATAATGAAAATTAACATTGCTTTTCATGGCCAAGGTTACGCCAATAATTACGTAAAATAATGACAAACCTCCACATTCCATTCTTCTCTACACCTTTCAACACACTCTGTATATCATAGTACGACTCGATATAAATCAAAATATTTTTCTCTTATTCGTGGATTCACCGACTCAGTATATAATAAAGTCGCAACTACTTACGACGCTATTCGAGACTGTTGGGTAATGCAAGGGGAGTGTTCTACATGATGCCCAACTTATTTACTTTCGAGGGATTACCTACCGGGATTCTCACTCATTTTCTTTTCAACATACGCATTCTACGTTATCTTTTTTCCACTGCGTCTACTTATACAATTTCCTCTCACTCTCACCATTCTCCCACAGCTTGAACTTCTTCTTACATCTAAGGTGACTGCCGATCATTTGTATGTTTAGTTGGACGCCCACTCTGCCATGTAGTTGTCGCCACGTCGAGCTCCACGGCTCTCCCATCGTATCACCACGCGTTCCAGCGCACAATGTTTACACGCGTTTCGTATTCACGTCTTTCCTCGACGCAGCCCCGATCGACAGTGTCGTGAATTAGGCGTAAATGCACCTATCCATTATTATCCCCACTATTGTCACGCATAATTGACGCCGCCTGGACGAATATCGTCACAACCCTCCTCCTAAATTGGACGTATGTCTCCCCAAGGACATATTTCTCATCGATACCGTTTATTGACAATTATACGTCGGCTTCATGATTTAGCGTCTCCAGGTTCATGCTCTCTAATATCTCGGCTGCTGGTTTGTTAGCTACCTTATCGTCGACGGACTCTTTTACTGCACCTTCTCCGCGATCTTCTCAATTGTTCATTTCGGAATCAACAGTAGCCAATACACATTCCATACTCTTATAACAATATTTACATCATTCTACATACGGGATTGTTTTAGGGTGGGTATTACGGATCTACATAAATCTACACGCGGGGTTTCGTTTCATCATTATGCAGGTTATTAGCCTTCAGCATTCATAAATAAACCACGACAATCGTCAACAGTTGCAGCATTAACAAACAAAAAATACCTTTCCTTTTCTTAAGCAACAAACAGGAAAATTATTCATTCAACATTAATCTTATTATGTGCCATATTATTTACATCTTTAATTCTACACAACTATTTATTGCCTTTTTTCTCGACTACCAGATTTTATTTTGGGTTCCGTTTGGGGTTTACGACTCTACATAATTTTACACGCGGGGGTTTTCACCATCAACATCTCCATATAAATTATTTCAACAATTATTGGATCTCCCTCATGTATCCCAGAGAATTCAGCCCATTGGAGAAGAAAATTGATTGGAAACATCTCCACCATCAACGAGGCAAACCGTAATTTCAGAACCGCCGATCATTGCTTTCGTCACCTCAATACTTTCTCTCCAATGATTCACCATATAGATAGCACGATGGTTAACTCTCAATAATATCAACATCAACAACTGCAGCAGCATAAAAAATTAATTTCTGCCATGTATCGCCAAAAGGAAATTCATGTTCACCATCAAAAAAATAATTTCTATTGTATTTTACCAAAAAAAGAAAATTATTTATTTTCACCAGCAACAATAGTTATTTGTGTATCTAGGCCGGAAAGTTGATCATTTTTGGCCAAATCTGAAATATGTGGCCGAGGCGTAGCCGAGGTCCACTATATTTCGGATAAGGCTAAAAATGATCATTCGGCCTTGATACCCACAATATTTTTTAGGAGAGTGCTTCAAAAAATAATGTTTAAGGGATTAAATAGTCACTAAAATGACAAAATCAATGAAAATATACGGCGCTGTATAACTATATATTATAGTATATATAGGTATACAGCGTGCGCTGAGATCACGCGACTTTATCTTTTATTTTATGGGTAAATATAAAATAAAAGATTGCGTTGCTACACAGTTCAATCACAAACGTTGTATCTGTCAGTATCGTAGCGTTTGAATTGAAGGTAAAATAATAGTATGTTTCATCATGTTCACTGTTAAATAGATACTTATTAGGGTGGCGCAAAAAAACCGACTTTTTTTTTTTTGAGTCTCGAGTAAAAAAATGTTAGTTTTTGATGTTTTGAGAGTCCCCTTCAAAGGACAGCTCGAAAAAAAATTTTTAAAAGGTCGCTCCAAATTTTTTTAAATTTCAAAAATCGTCAAAAATCGAATTTTTTTTTTATTTTTTTTTTTTTCTCGTTACGGTATAATTTTATAGACCAAAAAAAAATTAGTTTCTGAAAGTTTCAGTTCAAAATTTAAATTTTGAAAGGTCGCTCATAATTTTTTTTTATTTATTAATGTATTACTTTAGATTTTTTCGAGCGACCTTTTAATATTCAAATTAAAATTCCATACATTTTTTTTCTTCGATTTAGTACAATAATCGATAAAAATACACCACGAGATTAATGATAAATCAAGCACAATATAAGAAACATAATTTTTTTTAAATTTTACAAGTAAAACGTATCATTTGTGACGGCCGCCTTTCCTAAAAAAGGCTAGAGTCCGGATACTTTGATATTTTCTCCGGAGTTACCGTCAACTTACTTGTCTTACTACGGTTCCAAGGGATGCCACCCCAGTTTTAAATACTCAATAGAATCCTGGGGTAATTCTATCGGCTCTGAAAATAATATTGCATGCTTCTAAATAATATTAATGCGAATAATTTGGACACTATATAATTTTGATGATATAAAAATGACTTTGAATATTGATTAATTGGCCGAAATGATTTTTGTTATGAAATATAATATAAATGGAAACGGTAATAACAATTTTGATATTGGTTTGACCTTTTCTAGGGGCCAAACCAATATATTCGAATACAATATTATTTCTTTCGCGTGATTCTATATTTTACTTTCTATGACTCTAATTTATTTTCTCTTTGACTCTACTTTTGTCCTCTTTGACTCTACTTCACTTATTTTCTACTCTCTTTACGCGTGGCGTTCATCGAATGGGTCTACAAGACCCGATTTTGACTACACACAATTTTACATTCGTTTCACTCTCACTCATTCTTTATGCTATTCACTCAACATACTCTTATAACCCATACTTTTCATACTCACACACTACACACACTAGACTCGCCGACTCTGCACGTGGTTGTCTGCTCTGCTGCTGGCTGGAACCTCCGAAGTAGTCTGTTAGGGTATTCACCCTGCCGATTCACCATAGCTATTTGGTCGGTACATCGCCAAATCAGCCCGATCATAACATTCGCAAATGTTACAATCACTCCTTATCCGGGTGACCTCCCCTTTTCCTCTCGACTCCATCCTTCGGTTGCGGCTTCGCCGTGGCACACAGGAACGCACACTTGACACACGTGTTGATAGAACGTTGAAGTCCGAAGTAGTGCTTTATTTAGTCCATTCACACACATTGACTTTCCGACCTCGTGGTGAATATACTGTTGCGCGATTCAGATGGAATTACCTTACATGTCTCTAGGCGTTTACTCATCACGTCGATGTCAACAAACATCAGATTACCTGACATCTCGCCGCATTCCTCGCGACTTCTTATGCCCTCATGGTTAATCACTCTAGTCTGTCCTCTAATCTCCGGACGGTGTAAACTTTGCCGCACCATGGTTCAGTAACAAACATGTCCTCGCCCTCGAGTACACACAACACGCGTTCGTCTTTACATTTTCACGTTCCGGTCGGAAGTGTAGTACGAAATTACGGCAGCGTCGTTCTCAGCCTATTGCCCTTTCCATCATCTATAAATTCCTTTGCCCCACTTTTATATTAATTTGGAATAATATTCGGCTATATTCCGGAGCTCTTCTTTGACGGTGATGACCACTGCTGTTGATTGGCGACGTTGACCACCGCTTTTCCGCACTCACTTCACTCACATTTACTCTTTCTTACAAATTTTACTCATACATAATAACATTCATACCCTACACGCAAATAAAAGTAATGAGTGGCAAGCCACCTCATTACACATTATATTTAATTGTTTTTTTTGAGTTCTTAATATTTCGTTTAATTATGATTAGTTTTATCATAAATAATCCAAAATTTTAATTTGAATATTGAAAAGTCGCTCGAAATAATCTAAAGTAATACACTAATAAAAAAAAAAAGAAAAAATTATGAACGACTTTTCAAAATTAAAATTTTGAACTGTAACTTTCAGAATCTTATTTTTTTTTAGTCTATAAAATTATAGCGTAACGAGAAAAAAAATAAAAATAAAAAAAATTCGATTTTTGACGATTTTTGTAATTTAAAAAAATTTGGAGCGACCTCTTAAAAATTTTTTTCGAACTGTCCTTTGGAGGGAGCTCTTAAAATATCAAAAACTAACATTTTTTCACCTGAGACTCAAGAAAAAAAAATAGTCGGTTTTTTTGCGCCACCCTAATACTTATGTTTTAGTTATTATATTTAATAATATTAGTAATGTTATGAAATAATATTTCTAACTCCTGTTTCAGTTTCGTTATTTTTCAGGAATAAATTTATAATAAATATGATTATCAATTGAAATAAATAACATGCGTCCGTGAAGGAAAAAAGTGTACAGAAAAGTATTATTTTAAGGACTCTATTTAGTCCCTAAAACGTCGTTTTTTAAGGCACTCGCTTAAATAAATATTATTTGAATATTTTTCACTTCCTCTTCTGCACCAAACAATTTATCCACAACTATTCATCAACTTCAACTCCAAATTTCTCATCAACAGCTCTTATTCAGCTTCAATGTTAAGTTCCTCATCGACAGCTGCTCTTCAACTTCGATACAAAAAATTTTATCATGCCAACTTATTCCTTCCTCTTCTTAAGTGGCCACCATGGGCCTGAATCTACACTAGATAGTCGGCAAAAGGGGAAATATCATCAAAAAATTTTATATAATAAATTCCTCATATTCACCAAAACATCTACAGCAACTTTTTTCAATAACAAACATCATCATCAATGAAGAAACTTGAAATAATGGATTATGGAAATTGAAAATATTGTGGCTCGCAGATCAGGTCGCTCAGCGTCGCTCGGAATTAAATTTTCTAAGTTCAGAGTCATCTCAAAAATTTTTTCAACGCCTCAGCCGCTTCAAATTCTCATACATTTCAGCATCTCAAAATTTTCCGGGTCTTGGCACCTTGTAAATTTTCTAAGTCTCGCCTCACGGGTATCACGGGTTCGATCCCGAGTCACACAATAATTTTTTTATTCTTATCTGCTCTACACTATTTTTCATTATTCTTCATCTACATGAGTCACGACTACATCCATCCACACTATTAGTTCACAGCTTCTTATTCCCTTCTTCTTAATACAACTTTTTCATCATCTCTTAGCTTCTACACATTCAATTCCTCACTTCATAATCGCTGCAACTATATTCATCCGTCCACACCATTATTTTACAATTTGTTTTTTCTTCAGACTTTCTATATACAACTTTCTCAGCATCTATGATGTTTTTTTTCCAAATTTCAATTTTAATTCAATTTCTTTCTTGCAGTTTTCGGTGTTTCTCTAAAGATTTGTCCATATCCTCTTGCTTCGACGTATTGTACTTTCTTTTCGCCATATTTACTACCTGGTAAAAAATTAAGTAAATTATCAAACAATTTTCTTATACACCTTGCGGAACACACCCTAACATGTAAAAAACCACACTACAAATCAGTTGCATAAATATGATTACCATTCGCAACATTTCAGCACTGGTGGACTCTTCTATGGATATAGGTGTATTTTGCCGTGATGAATTTCGTTTTATTAACGTGTGACTCACATTTATCCAGTTACGATAGAAAAACCTCACGAGAAGATAGGGAATTTCGTTAATTTTCTTATACTTATGCGCGTTCGTTCATTCTATCACTTGCCTATTCAACTTGTTTATAAATCTTGAAGAAAACCAATAAAAAATAATGAACGAAAAATCACACCATAATAAACTTAAAATATCCATATTATTGATAAACTTTTTACTACAAATCAACAATTAATAGTATGTATAACTGGATCATATGGGCTTAGCATTGTTAACATCACTTTGGCGTTGTTGCTAACAAGTGTTGCTGTTTGAGAAATAAGTAATTAAAGCGGCAACACTTGATGGCACCAATTTTCAGTTGTCAAGTGTTACTGCAATAAAGTATTGTTGAGAACAATTATTGGAATCTTCGTCAAACTTTGCTTGATGTTTTAAATAAAATATAAGATGCACCTTTTTATTAATTTAGATTACAAGTTTACTAATCAAGAGACACGGTAGTGTCTCGCGCCAAGTTCACTGCGAAGCGAGACACTACGTATCGTGTATCTATATGCGAAAATCCCAGTTGTAGGAGACCACTATGATGAGATCTCATACATGCTGTTAGGTCCTGGGGGACATTTCGCCATCTTCATGATGTCTGCGCTTTAATCGCAGCGCATTCCTTTGAATACAATAACCTCGAATTTCGAAATTTGTCTTTATTTTAATATAAAATCAAGTAATATAGAATTTCACTTATTTCATATTTTTAACCGAATCCGAGAAACGAAGCTACGTGAAAATTCATCAAATATCGTTTTGCAATCAATGAAATGTAATGCTTGTTTTGTTAAATACACGAAATTGAAACTTGAACTAACACTTAAATTAATTCCATTCTTTGCCATTTCCAAAAAATGTTTGAAAATTCTGATGAAAAATATTCAAAGCTAAGGTGAATTTTGTCTATAAAAAACTAACGCTCAACGAGTATAGTCAGTTCACTTGTACAACCGTTTACGACAATAACAGTTCGATTTATACTATCGTCGATGACAACGTCAGTTCACAGTTTGAGGTCAAATACAAAGTCGATATTCCGTAGCCCTGTGTTGGATGATCCGTTAGCCGGTTTTGGCAATTATCAGTTCCGATATTCTGTAGCCCTGAGTGGTGATCCATTAGCCGGTTTTGGCAATTGATAATTTAGTTATACTAGTTAGTATAATTTAGTTATACTAGTTATACTAGTTATACTAGCGGCCTAACAAGTATTTCAAGAAAAGCATCTTCAAGTTAATCATAAATAAGTCGTAAAGTGAATTTAAATTAGTATTAAATAGACAATAATATTTATAACGCAAAAGAAAAGCATTTCAAGTTTCACATACTTCGATTCATATTCTATAAGTGAAACAATAGAGAATAAGTAAAAGTGTAATCATTTGTAACAGATTAAGTGTTCTAATTGATAAATAACAATTAAATTTATGATTGTTCTCAACATAAGAAGCATCCTTATTCATTTTCATCATCCTTGCACTTCAGCTGCGCATATCAGTGGCGGGCAACGATCCCATTAAAAATGAATATTTTAAAACTCGTATCAACGTCAGAATTACATCTGGGACGTAACAATGCACAAAATTTAGCGGAAAAATAATGGGCGCAATTGGAAGCTCGTGTCCAAGTTACATAATGAAACTGACTTTATTTTTATCCTACGTTCCGTATTACGAAAGACATATTGAGTTAAGGGGGTGGTATGGTTTTTAGGGTCAAAAAAATCGATTTTTTTTTAATGTTATTTTACAAGTTTACAATATCACAGGAATATTGTATGAAAATTTCAGTTCAATCGGAGCAAAACTCACAGAGTTATAGTATTTAAGGGGGGGTAGGTTAATGCGGTAAAACATTAGCCAATTTTTCAGAATTTTTTTGGAAAATACGGTAAGTTTAAATTTATTCAAATATACGGTACATAGTACTGTAATATGTAAAATATATTTTGTGAAATTTTCAATCAAAAATAAGGAAAATTGAGCCATTGACAGTAGATATACGCTGACGCCTAGAAAAATAGTTATGTGTGCGGTAACCGTTGTATCTTATCATTGGATCATCTGAAATAAAAAAATCAAAACGTTTTTATTAGGTAATCACTTTCCTGAGGTAACAACGTCGAGTTTTTTTTTATTCATTTTTTTTTCCATTTTTGGTCACACTCGAAAATGAAAGTTGCAATTTTTGCTTAAAAACAATCAACTATTCATATTTATAAAATTGATCATAATAAAAAAACTTGAAAATGTTACCTCGCAAATTATATGCAGAAAGTGTGTGAAAAATTTCAGGAATATCGGTGTAGTAGATTTTGAGTTCTGATGTCCACCGACTTCGAAAACTTCGTTTGCGAGACGTTCTCTTTAAATCGATTTTCTCACAAACAACGTTTTCGGAGTCGGTGGACGTCAGAATTCAAAATCTGCTACACCGATCTTCTTCAAATTTTTCACACATTTTCTACATATAATTTGCGAGCTAACGCTGTCGAGTTTTTTTTTTTTTTTTCATTTATTGTTATTTTTATAAATACGAATAGTTGATTTTTCTAGTCAAAAATCGCGATTTTCACTCCTGAGTCTGACCAAAAATTGAAAAATTAAAAAAAAAAAAAAAAATTCGACAGCGTTATCTCGGGAAAATAGTTACATAATCAAATCTTTTTGAAATTTTGATTTCAGATGATCCAATAAAAAGATACAGTGTCCACCGGAAAATAAATTTTTTCCGAGGCGTCTACGTGTACCTGTTGTCAATGGCTCAATTCGCCTTATTTTTTATTTAAATTTTAACAAAATATAGTCGACATATGGCATTATCATATAGCAATTGTTTAAATAAATTTATATTCGCCGGAATTGCGGAAAAAATTCGAAAAAATTGCCTCTTTTTTGACCGAATTAACCATACCACCCCTTTAAAGTTAAAACTCATGATTTTCATGATGAAAAAAATTCAGTCTTGGTCGTCGTCGTCGTCGTTGTCTGTTCGGCGTCCTTATTCAATGTGTTGATGGTTATATAAACTTGTCTCTCTCTAGTTGAATCGAAATGTCCCCTAGTGTCCTATTTTTTATCGCTTTATGGTCTAAGTGTTTGTCTTTTTTTAGTTCCATTTTGGAAAGTCTTTTTCTGATACAAATTATCGCTATAAGTTCATCCTTTTCTGTCATGATGAAATCATTCTTTCTCTACTCTAGCGGTCAACTTTAACACTAATCAAGATTACTATGAAGAAACATAATTATTATTATTATTTCCCGACAAATCTAGTGGTCAATTTCAATACTAATTTGAAAATTTTTGAAGATGATGAGTTACCGACGAAGCACAGTTATAGTAATTATAATAATAAGAACGGATATTCATTTTCATCTGTCGTGAAAAAAGCTAATTCAATATTTTAATTTAATATATGTAAAAAACACATGAAATATCACTTTAAAAAATTTCTAAATATCACACAATTGAATTTTAGAACTTTGAATCAATTTTGGAAATTATTATTTCATACAAAAAAGTTTATTGATAGACTGATTTTTATTTTATTGGACCAGATGAATTTGTATTTGCGTGTAAAAAGAATTGCACTTCTCTCACCGTCTGGTCAAGAATATATATTTGTTTACGAAAATAAATGTTAAATTTCTAGTAATAAATCGAGCATGTGTTATTAGAAAATAATTTCCGCTGCTTTCAAGTTATGAAATTATTATTTCTTTATTACACACAAAATTCAAAAACTATTTAGTATATATAAAATTCAAAAACTAGGCTCGCAAACCGCTATAAAATACGACAAATTTTTGAGAAAAGAAAATAAATCTATACTTTATGTTTCTGGATAGAAATTTGAAAAACATATATTATCTCTATGAGGTTCGATTTCAATCATTTTACTTTTGCTAGAAAAAGAAATGATACCTAGGCAAGAAACCATTTCAAACGGATAAAAAAAAAGGCGCAAAGTTCTCATATGGCTTCGCTCGATTATAAATATGTGTAGTTCATTGAATAATTCATTAAACTACTTCACAAAATGAATTCATATTAATGTGTATTGCCAATAACACCTATTATTTGTTTACTGATATTAATATGTATTCTGCTATGAACGTAAATAACTAATATAATTACATAGTAAACAAATAATTACATTCTAATTACATATAATTACAAGTCTATAACCTTATATTGTGCACTTGGCAATAATGACTGATATCAAATCTTTTTGTAAAGTAATTTTTTCCAAAGTAATTTTTTCAAATAAATTTTTTTCTCATGCAAGAACTTGGCGCCTTTTTTTTTCTTTTTTTTTAAAAAAATTTTTTTCGATTTTGATCATACACACATTAAATAAGGACGCCCAACAGACGACGACGACCAGGACTGAATTTTTTTCATCGTGAAAATCACGAGTTTTTAACTTTAACTCAATATATCTTCCGTTATACGGCACGTAAGAGAAAAATAAAATTAGTTTCATTATGTAATTTGGACACAAGCTTCCAATTGTGTCCATTATTTTTCACGCTAAATTTTGTGCATATATGAGATCTTATCATAGTGGTCTTTTACAACTCGGACTTTCGCGTATAGATACACGGTACGTAGTGTCCCGCTTCGCGGTGAACTTGGCGCGAGACACTACCATGTCTCTTGATCACATAAAAACAGCTTATACTCATTTTTTGAATTGTCTTTTTTCTGCTTTTTATTTCTATTTTTGAAAAATAGTGAGTAATTATAATTTCACCAAATCCCTGTTAAAAATTAAAAAAAATTTTAATCAAGCTTAAAAAAATTTTCAATCAAGATTTTAGAAGTTTTGGATCAATACTAAAAACAATTTGAATCAAGACTAGAAAAAACTTGAATCAAGTTTATTTTTGACTTACTCCTTTTCACGACTGATTTAACTCAAGACATGTGTAATGTCTTGAGTTAAGCATATTTCAGATTTGTATCAAGACTATTTGTGTGAAGTCTGAATCGCGGCTTGATTCTTCTATAGAAATTGATATTTCCATGATCTATGCATGTTTGAGTGATTATCTTATTATGTTATTGATTCAATCAGGTCGAGTGAGGAGAGAAAGAAATTGTCAATGTTCGCGACAAACTACTTCCACGATAAGTAAAAATTATTTTCAACGATATTTTTCCGAATAAATTCGTCTCAAATCTCAATTCAATAGATATAGATTTTCGTTATAAGATTGCATCAATAATATTTATGAGTATAACATTTAATTGCAGAAACGTTTTTTCAACATAATGATAGGAATTGATATTACTTGTTATCAGTTAATAAATGATTTTAATCTTAAATATTTTCAGCTACCAATAATAAAATTCGATAGTGTCATGTACACAAACTCACCTTTGCTTTCTTGTCACCATTTCTGCTGCAATACTACGAGCGAGTTGCTTCAGAATTTTTACGTTTTCTCTACAATTGGTGAGTTCATTTTCAACATCATCGAGTTCTGCCTGTAAACTTTGGTTAAACCTTTCCTGAAAGTAAAAGTGCTCATTATTAGCTTTTAAAAGCATTGAAAACATCACGCATACGCAGTTTTGGAAAAGCCATACGGTAAAAATTTTTTCTGTGCAAGTAAAATCCAATGGCAGCACCAAGATGGTGGATAATTTCAGTAAATTCAGCCTTCCATCTTGAATTGTAAATCCAAGATCTTGTTCGTAATCAGCGACCCAAAAAACTACTGTATACCAGATTTGGTCAAAAACGAACGACGTTAAAAAATTTCGTCCACCGTATTGGATCCACCATCTTGAATTTCACGAATCTGATCCTGGCTTCGTGATCAGCAACTCTGAAAACCGTCATATACAAAATTTGATGAAAATCGGTGGATTTTTTTAAAGTCGTCGCTTGTCACGTGGTTTTGGCCGCCACATTGGATTTTACTTGCACTGAAAAAATTTTTACCATATGGCATTTGAAAGTAGAGTTCAAGACCTTTCATTTGCAATGTTATAGACGTCAATCAGATGAATGATGTTAGTTTTATAATCATTTTAATAAAAAAAAAAGTAGAGGTTACGTGGTTTTGGCAGCTATATTTAATTAGTCGTGAGATTTCGATAAATACGCCACTGGGATCTGGAAAGAAGACTTCAAAACCTTTTGATTGACTACATTTACATCTCAAAAAGCCTGAACCATTTTTGGCTTATAGGGGGTCATTCGCTGAGAAAGAATGACTCATATATATTATGAAGCTACAGACAATATAGCATATGGATAATTCCATGTCGAATCGACCAATAGTTGGAATCGTCCCTTTTCGATTTGGATAAATTTTGGTCAAGACCTTTCTTTTATCGTAAAACAAAGATTTGCTAAAGGAAAAAAATTTAGAAAATTTTTTTTGAAAGTTATTCAAAATTGAAAATTTCACTATTTTTCCGATTTGTCAATCTTATTTTTCGAATATCTCAATAACTATTATGGATACAGAAACGATCGTTTATTTATTTTGAAGGGGACACTTGAGGCTATTGAAAAAAAATATTTTGGAAAAAAATTTCGAAAAATGAAAGTTTTATAAAATTTTGAATTTTCAAAAATCGTCAAAATCATAGCCCGACACGAAATTTTGGGCTCAAATTTTTTATGGCAATACCTTTAAATGATTCTGAAAGATCCTGAAAATTTCAGAGTTGCGTTTTTTTTTGTTTCAAAGTTATTAATTTTTGAATTTTGGCAAAAAAAAAAAATTTCTTTTTTTTCACTCCTGAGTTCAACACAGTTGAGAATACATGTCATTTTGAGTAAGAAAAAGTTCATTTTATAACATAAAAACCTAAAAAACCATAAAAGCTGAAATCATATTTGTATAATAATAGTTCGGAAATCTCAATAATTAAGGTGTGGTACATATTACCATCAATGTTATTATTACTAAAGTTTTTCTAGATTATTACTTTCGGAGATCTACCACCAGAGGTTCTGTTTCCCATATTAGTTATACTTTCAAATGTCACTGTTATTTACTAGTAAACAATACCAATAACTGCTCAGTAAATTTGTGAATGATATTCTCTTTTTTCTCTTGCATTCAAATGTTTCTTGTTGTGAAAGATTATTAATCATGGAGAAAAGAAAGTGTTCCATTGGAATATTTAAGAATGAAGAATTTTCTGAACGAAAATTCATTCAATCCAATGAATTTTCCGATGAAGACCGCGTTTCGTTAAATATTAAAAGTGGTACATTTATCAGTTGCATTTGCGAAAAACATGAAATAAAAACATGAAAAAAAAAAACATAATTGAACTTAAACTTCTTTCTTTCACTTCTTTGGGGTTTTTTCAGTTCATCATATCAGCCCAAACTTTTTGGTTCCCAGTATAAGCAATACGATATTCATGTTCCAAAATATTTTTTTTCGATAGCCTCAAGTGTCCATTGCAAAACAAATAAACGATCGTTTTTGTATCCATAATAGTTTTTGAGATATTTGAAAAACAAGATTGACAAATCGGAAAAATAGTGAAATTTTCAATTTTGAATAACTTTCAAAAAAAATTTTTTAAATTTTTTTCCTTTAGCAAATCTTTGTTTTACGATGAAAGAAAGGTCTTGACCAAAATTCATCCAAATCGAAAGGGGTCGATTCCAACTATTGGTCGATTTGACATGGAATGACCCATATATATGCATGCATTGTTTAGCTCTCTCGTGCAGTGATATGATAGAGCATCGTAACATTCGCGCACTAGCAATGTTACTCTTAATGAGGGCCGAGCACATCACTGCGCTCGTGTGCTACGGATATGTAGGTTTAGACAGTGAGCGTCTTATAATATAATATTACACGTGTTTTTTTCAACACGAGAGATTATTATAATCCCAGTGATTTTGGAAGTTTCAAGAGATCTGCATTTCCAGCGGGAGGAGTAGCTGTTTATCAAAATTCATCTGATTCAATGCACGTGTGCACATCACATATCGATATTCATGTAAAATTCACTAAAACGTTTGGTATTAATTTTTCTGACATTGATGACATATGTGTTTGTCGTTGCCGATCAGAAAATGCACGATCCATAATGATGGTTTTTATTTATATGTCACCAGGAAAATCTATGCGGGCGATACAGAAATTTTTATACGAAAATTTGATTTTTTATTTTGCAGAAGGTTTTGCGTTACTCGAAAAGAGATTTAGTACAAAATATTACGAAAAACCCATGATTTTGAGCGGAGATTCCAAAATTAATTTGGCAGACGATAAAAATCTACCATTTATTGAATTTTTAAATGATGAGTTTGGATTGACAATGTCCAATGATCGACATCTCAGCACTACAAAATATAGAACTACTATCGATGCTGTTTTTATAAGACACTTGGATGAATTCGAACCAAAATTGTTTATTTCTTACTTTAGTTATCATAAGCCTATAGTATCATTTTTAGAATATGATGATAATGATGATGACAATAATGTAAGAATAGTTGAAATCAGGGATAATGATGATGTTGGTAACTCTAACATTGTTGAAATTAATGAAAGTAATATTGAAAATTCTGTTCATTCAATTCAATGAAATCGTTGTTTATTCATAAGTTCGTGTATATTATATGAATAATAATTCTTTTTCATGTAAACAATTGAATAAATGAAAGAATAATAATTTCGTTATAAACTTAATAAATTGATAAAAAATACTTTCTTAAAAAATAATTTTTCATGTAATTCATAACTATACAATAAAGTTAGCTATATGATGCTAAAATGTTTGCATTTCTGTCAGCCGTCCCACGACCATTTAAATAACATGGGATTTTTTTTTTTTTTTTTTTGGATTTTTTTTGCGTCGTAGCGAATTCTTATGTTGTAAAAATCAATACATATGCTTATAGGAAATCGAGTGATCTACAAAAAATGTCCTATACGATTTTTCGCTAAGTCAACTCGTTGAAAAGTTATTCGAGGTTAAAGTTCAATCTCAAATGATGTATGATTACTTTCACAATTTTTACACGTTATCACAGAATAATGGCTCAACAACATAAAATATCATATTATTTGCGAGGTTCATTGAGTATTCTCTACTAAAACATTAACATTTTTACGAAATAATAATTTTACGATTATTGATCAATAATTTCATTAAAATTATTTTTCAATGCTTTTTATTTGAAACGTGCAGAATAATATGAGTTTTTTTGAAGTGAAACTTCTTTTGGGACAGTGTGAATTGAAATTTATGAAACGAAAATGTGTAACGAAAAAAGAGATAGCTATAATTATATACATAGGTTGTAGACTGTGAGAGAATGAGATAGAGTGCGTTTCCATATAGTTTCCCTATCCTTCGTCTCCTCTTTATACGATGATTCGTAGTGGTCTGCGTCCCACTATTCTACCGTCGTATACGGGCCCGTGCCCCGTACACGGACTCTGCATGCCATGTAGTAGTGGGGGCTCAGAGCTCCTTTTTGTGTCATGGGCAGTAGATATAATAGAAATCATATAGTGCACGTGCACGACTATACCTATATCATACTATGATGTAGTATAATGATGCTGGCGAAATAAGTCGTTTATGGTTAGAGTTTCCGTCAATCACAACTGGTTAAAAGATACATAAGAAAGTTGCTGCATCAATACAACGACAAAATCTCAGTGGATTGGCTGTTCCAATTGAACGAAGAACATGTTCAATTCCACTGGTACCCAACAAAACAGTTGTCGTGAAACGAAATCATTTTCCAATAGTCTCAGCATGTGCGATAACAATACACAAATCCCAGGGAGGTACTTTCAATCAAATTGTGTATGAGTATGATGTATCTCACCCTCAACAGCTTGTGTATGTTGCATTATCCCGAGTTACTATTATTCAAGGCTTATATATTGTAACGAAAAATGATAATCAGCGATTCAATCATGGGCGACGAATAGTAACATCTCTGAA
>JAQQBS010001423.1:3845965-3857708 GCA_030347275.1 Microctonus aethiopoides
TATATATATATAAAAGGACTATATATTGGGAGTTCTGAAAAAGTTCCGAATAATCCGAAAACGGAAATTTGAAGATGTGTCAGAACTTTTTCAGAACTTTTATTTAACATTGGAGACGCATGCGCAGTTGGTTGAATGTTGGAATATTCAGATCTATTTCGGATCAAAAATAATCATAAATAATGAATGAATGAATGAGTGAACAAATAGAAAAGATTATATATAGATTGAAGACAATATTATGGATTGACTGTAGATACTGCATGGGCACACACGCGGAAAGTCGAAAGAAACAACTGATTAAAATTTATTACGAGGATTCTACGTCCAAATTGTAGAATGTACGTAATGTCCAGCTATTCGCTGATGGATACGTTTAGCGCGTAGTCGATAAAGTTGTAGTGCACAATAACCCAAGGTGGCAGCACTTCTTGGGACGACACCCAGCGAAGTGATGAATAGTAACCAGACGGAAAGATCCGTCAAACGAAAATCAATGGAGAAAGGTGTCACTTGGAATTTGGAGAGCGATATAATTAGACGTGTGCCCTGTGACGACCTAGGTCGCACACGAACAGTAAAATCCCCATGGCTAGTTGGTGCCCGTGAAATAATGCACGGGTGCCGGCGATGCTACTGGGGAACACATCTCTTTTTTTTATATATACATATATATAATATATATGTGGCCTAAATCAAAGTAAGAAAGAAGGAAAAAAATATACACGGGCCGGGATCGAACCCGCGCCCGTGTAAGTCCGAACGACCGTCCGACCGGGTGGGGGAAGCCAGCGGGTCCCACCACTACGCCGAATACCGAGAATCTCCCACTACCCGTCGCTAGGCAGTGGGAGATGCGCCGTCCGCTACTGCGCAAGAAACGCCGCGGAGTGGGAGAGCCGCGCCGCGGCTATATAACGCGCTGCACGAGCCATCGGAGTTCAGTCTTCGACCAGTCTTCACCGGTTGCTCAGTGCGAGCAACACCAGTCCAGTACCAGTAACCAGCAAACAACAGTTAACAGTTCTTTTGAGAACTTCAACGAAGCCGTTTCACCGTTTACACCGAACAGCTCTTCTCAGAGCTCAAAACCCAATAGCTCTTTTGAGTGCTCCGAATTCATCGTTTACGCCGAACAGCTCTTTTCAGAGCTCGAAACAATAGTTCTTTTGAGAACTACAAATTTCATCATTTGCACCGTGCGAACGCAGCATTCGTACGTATTCCCGAACCTTCCCGAATCCGACGCGTGTTCGCTGACCGCAGTAGACGGCAGCACGCGTACCTATACGATTCTTACAGCTGGCACTAAGCTGAGATTTCGTTCCTGTTCTCCTACCGTGATACCTCTCGCTCGCAGTAGGCGAAGGTATCCCTCTGTCCTTATCCAGGGTGTCTACCGCTGGCACTAAGCAGTAGCACTTGAGCCCGTCCGAATATTCCTGCCCGTGGCATCTACAGCTGGCACTAAGCAGTAGGTGTCCTTGATCTCTCATACGAAACGCATCGACGAATTATTTGTACGCGTACCGGGAATATATTTTTAAGAAGCATTGCGTGTCACGACGGCGTAAGAAAATATTGTACGACGAAGAATCATCGTAGAAAAATTGTACGACACGGGATTGCAAAATCATTGTAAAAAGGCATAAATAAACGTATTCTCCATACCACGAAGGAGAATTCGAAACGAACTTTTCGTAAATTTGTCAACGTTTCTTTCACCCTCACCCAGTCACGAACCCTGGAATTCGGCTGAGTCTGAAGGCATAATCACCGAGGGTATCTGTCAGCCGACAGTCAGACGAAAGAACGTTACAGCCCATTGTGTGATAAAACAAATTATTAACTCAATTAAAATATTTACATATTGTTGAGAAATTGTGTGCGTGTGAGAAGCTGGAGAGAAGCCGTTATCATTGTCGAGTTGAATCGCATATTTTTGAGACGAGATTTTGTAAGTAAAGAAAATATAAGTAATATTTTTTGTGTCTATCGCCACGTGCCGTTCGCCTTGTTCAGCGGGCGTCCATTTTGGTTCACTTAGCGCCAAATTCCTGGTCAGATTATTAAGCATAAATATAATTGTAGAGCTGTTGTAATTGAGAGATTGTTAATAATTATTAAGTTAAGATAGAAATCCAGATCAGTTGTATACTGATGTACGAACCCAGTCGCTGAACAACATTTAAAACTTGTTTCAATTATTTGCGCTAGGCGCATTATTATTTTTTCTTTGCGTATTATATTTCCATTTATTCGACATTATTGTCATTATTATTTGTCCACTATAATTCAAATTATAATTTAATAACACAAATAAAATTGTTAATTCATACTTTTATAATATTAAGATAAACGATTTCTTTCGTGGTCGTTGACCATTCATAACTGTTTGAGAATAAGCTAGTGTGCAAGGTCGGAAGATGGCGACATCCATCTGACAGCTAAGTGCACTAGCATGCAGTGCAGCGGGACAACGGGACTGACTTCGGATGCGTTCGGGGACGCTCGAGCGCTCTCGGTCTACCGGCGTTTCGCCATCTTTACTTATATTTTTCACGCCGCAAGCGCAACACGTGTCGTTCTTCAAAAAATTATCTTTACGTTCATAAAAAGTGTCTCTCATGAATTAATAAGTTTTTTTTACAAGTGCACACATCATTTAAGTACATCAACATAATCAGGGTCACGCTTTTGGCAGACTGGATAGTCTCAAGAGCGATCTATTCAAATTAATATCATAGTGCCGGAATTGATATAATCAAGTGCTCAATATTAATAGCATTACAATTAAGTGTCGAACAATCATTACATCAAGTGCCTCTCAACAATTGCAACATTAACTTAAAGTGCGCAAACTAGAAATAGAACAATACAAGGAATAAACCAAAGGACATTACATTATATTTTTTAGTGCATTTTCATGTGACAAATTAACATCTACAATTCATGTAATAAATAACTTATATTTTTGTATAATAAACCTGTTAACCTTGAAATATCCGAAGAAATCCAACATCAGATTTAATTAGTGCCATCACAAAACAATAACCTATCATATATTATTAATAATTAAATAGGTACACGAAAGTGGCATCCCTTGTAAGCTGCTGCTGAAATACACTTGTTTAAGGTAATTATAATTAATTAAATAATTGTACGTGGCGCCTAGAAAATGCCACGTTACAATGTATAAGTTGATTTGCGACGTAAAAAAAAGTAAATATATTAAAACATCATTAAATTAAGAAGAAATTTCATTCAAAAATTTAATGTCACTTTGCAAATTTTATTTTGTTTTATTATAGTATTTAAGTAACATAAAATATTGGAATATAGAATAAATTTTTTTTTTACTTAGAAGTTTGTATTATGTTATATTAAAAAAATATTTATTTCGATTAAAAATATTTTATAACATTTATTTCTTCAAATTTATTACGATAAAATTTTATTTTATCTTTTTTAGAATATTAATATTATATGTATTTTTTTTTTATCCAAATATAGTCTTTGCTTTAGTCTTAATGAACACACACGCGTACGAACCATGCATTTCGTGGAACGCAACGTATTTAGACTTGTTTTGTTTTTTCTATTGGATATTTAGAGGTACAATTCTTAGTCATCAGTTCAGTCTCAAACCGTCAAGTATGAATGGTAAATTACATATTTTTACAATTAATATGTGCAGTTATATTTTAATTAATCGATAATGAACATTTCAGATTTTATACTGTCAAAGTATAGTCAATCAACGGAAAAACTGAAAGTTATCCACGTGACAAGTAAATTTCTAGCTGGTGCGAAGGATAGAGAAGGCGGCCAATCCCAGTGATCAAAAAAAGATAAAAAATAAATTAAATATAATATGTTATTTTTCATTCTTAATTTACAAGTATGTATTATTAATATGAATGAAGTTTGAACTTTTTTATGAGTGTAATTACTTGTATATTAATGCTCATAATAATATATATCTCGTATAATAATACATAATTTAATTGTTGATGTACAATTAATTTTTTTTTTATATGAATTTCATCATAACATATATATTGTTAGGTCCTATGGGACCTTTCGCCATCTTCATGACGTCTGCGCTTTAGTCGCAGCGCATTCCTTTAAATAAAATTATCTCGTATTTCGGAATTTGTCTTTATTTTAATATATCGTATTATTTTATCGTAATATATTAATATATCGTCACACTCGCGCAAGCGCTCGTGCGTCAAAAATCTCACTCGCTTATAATGGCTTATTTCACTCACTTGTAATATAATCTACTATTAAAACTCATCTCTACGTCTAAATTACATCCAGGACATAACAATATGTTATCAATTGAAATTGAAAATCGAATGGATTTTTTCAATTTTTATTTTATTGTAGAATAAGAAATTCTATTTTTAGCGCTGTCAATAGTTCAGGATTGGGTAAACATTCATTGCCAGCCATGGCCCAGTGCTGTATACCAAGTTCGGATCAGCGTTTATTGTCAGTCTTGGCCCAATGCCGTAAACCAAGCCTAGGCCCTAGTTATCACCCAGACTTTAATTAAGGTTGGGCCAATGTGGGTATGCAACTTTGGGCCAAGCTTCAAAAGGATTGGTGTAGGCTTGGATCAACGCTGGGCCCATCGTCATATCCTACATGGGAGAAGGCAATTCATTGAACATTAATATTAGGTTTTTTTATCCGTTATTGCAAGTATTATTATTGAAAAATGCGATTGCATGCGTTATTTTGGCGTTTTCAAATCGGACGAAAGCAATACTTTCTTATCACTAAGTGATGAAAAGTAAAAAAGGGCGCCAAGTTCATATATGACAAAAAATTGTGTTGCCGTTTATTGTATAATAGTTTTAACCATCAATATTTTGCAAAAATTACTTTTCAAAAAGTTTTGATATGAGTCATTACTGCCAAGTACACAATATAATGTTATAGAATAACTCTTTACTCTTTAATGATAGGTGTCCTTGATTGCACTTTCTAAGAACTTTTATCACTAGCTGTAATGAATCTAGTTATTAATGTCACTTTTAAGACGAACATACTTGATACGTCCGAAGTAAGCATATCTGATGATGTTAATCATACATGAGATTTACAATTCACTATAGTGGATTTTATATTAGTTAAAATTTTATGTATGATTAACATCATCAGATATGCTTACTTCGGACGCACCAAGTATGTTCGTCTTAAAAGTGACATTAATAACTAGATTCATTACAGCTGGTGATAAAATTTCTTAGGAAGTGCAATTAAGGACACCTATCATTAAAGTGTAAAGAGTTAGTCTATAATCTTATATTGTGTACTTGGCAATAATGACTCATATCAAATTTTTTTGAAAAGTAATTTTTGTAAAGTATTGATGGGTAAAACTAATATTAGATGGGCATTATCATCCAAATGTCACATCCTTTCCTCACTGAACATATGAATAATTTTCAATTAATTCATTTTATAAATATGAGTTGAGTCACATTTAGAGCCTCTTCAACCATGGTTTTTATGAAAATGTAAGAACATGTATTTAGTAATTTTTTACGCTCTTTCGATCAGAATTGTTCCCATAAAAAAAAAACTGATAAATATTTTCTTATGGGGTTTTTTTTTCATTTTCAACGGTTCGAAATTATGTTTTTTTTCTGGTTTTTTAAATGTAACACTACAGACATTTTTCATCGTTTTTCATGTAGATTTTTACCCACTTGATCGTTTTTGAAAATATCAATTAGAAATAAATGATTCCTAAAAACAACCCTTATGAGGTATCAACTTTGTCGGTCCTATCCACCCCTTAACAATGTTTTTCCACAGAAAAAAAATACGTATCTCATCATTTTCGATGCAGATTAACATATAATAACAGCAACTAAATCAGAGGGGTACACCTCGGAAGGTTTCCTTGTAAGTAGAATTCAAATGTCATTTCGAACCAATTACGTTATAGAATTAGAAGTTAGCTATCAATACAATACGAACTTGTCAAATAAATGAAATCAATAACGGAGATGCTATTTCAAGTATTTTTCGTCACTACTTGCCCACGTGGAGTGGATGACTCACGGAAGTAACTTGCGCAAGTACGTGTTTCGGCTTGCGTCGAGTGATAAAGGAGTATCGCGATTCAACCGTACAGTGTCCTCAACAAACAAATCGAAATTTAAAAAATTGAGATATTTCAGTTTAAAGTGTCGTTAAGTTAAAATTCAATTTTTCCAATTTCTTTCATGAAAAACAGAAATCTCGGATCCTGGATTCTAGATCCTAGATCCTACATCTCAAATCCACGACCCCATGATCTCCCGATCGAGCTTTATCGTGTGTATGAAGGATGAAGGTTTCTTCAGAAAATTTTATGGTCTCCATCCTTGGATTCCCGGATCCCCCCAGATCTCCCCGATCCCAGATTCTGGATCCCCGGAAAAAAATATCAAACATGAATGAATATAATACATACAACTGAAAAAATATTCGCAATGTAATAAATTTCATGTATGAAAATGTAAGACTAATTATCACTAAATAGTATCAAAAAATACTGATATTATTTTTTTTTTATTACACCAAAGCGCTTAATGCACATCAATTCTATAATGAATGCGTAATTGTACGCAGGAACGTTTCAATGAAGAATGAAAAGTTTATGCATCAGAAAGCGAAAGAACATTAAAAAACGGATGAGAACCTACAACGAATCTGGGTATTTATAGTAATAAAAAAACGTGGATGTATCGGGTCTGCATATTTGACAGAGAGGGGAAACACAGAGATACAAAGACAAAGAGTATAACGTAGAAAATTGGATAAAAGTATTTACTACGGTAACCTTTTCATTGGTTATTTCGATGGAATGAATAATGATGCAATAAATAATCATATATTGTCATATATGATTACTTATTCCATGTCAAAACATTTCATAGTTACATTCAATATTCATCAATATTAATTGCTGATTTCATCAATTAAGAGACAGAAAAAAATTCAACGAGAACATATAGTTTGGCGTGTTACATTTATGTTGAATGCTTGTGATGCTGTGATACGGCGTCAAATATCGTAGTCTGCCGTGACACCTAGCGTATACAATTTATATTAATCTTTAACTGGGTCGTGGGGTCAAAAATACCCCAATATTTTTTTGAGCTCGAATAAACCGTCTTAAATTCATCAAAGGGGCCCTAGTATCGACATCAGCTATCAGTTGACTTCATTAACTAAAGAGAAAATGGGTTTGTAGAGTGCAATAAGTGTCAGTGTACGTTGGTCAAGCCAAAGTAGACCCTGCCAAAACGTGAGGTATTTTTTACCCATTGTGCCATTAGTGATTGAAAAAGTCTTTCAGTGGTCAAATTTATTTCATTATTATAAAAGATTTTTCAGCAATTTGAAACGTAAGTACATCGTTTGAAGTGAAATAAAAATTTTTTCTTATTGTTTAATGTTTTGACTCATCAGATGGCATAAAACAACGCGTTAGATTCTCACCTGGAAAGTATTCATATATAACATAAATGACGACAATTTTTTGATTTTTCATCAATTTTTTAGTTAAATTTAATTTTTTTCCTACAATAATCAGCATTTCACCCATGAAAAAGATCAATTATTGTAAAAAATCTGAAAAAAATTTTCAGAGAAAATCTTTTTCATGGGTGAAATGAAGATTATTGCAGGAAAAAATATAAATTTGACTAAAACATTGATGAAAAATCAAAAAATTGTCAGTACGGTGATTTTTGGCGATTTCGGCTAAACCACAGAATTCAAGGCTTCGGGGCAATAAGAAAAAAAATCACAGGGGTTTTAAATTCCCAGGGTTCATTTGGGACATTCTAAACTTGGAAAATTAACTGAAATATTCTGCGTTTATCCTTTATATCCAAAGTTATACAGAGTTATCCAATTATCCTTGAATATGCGATTTTTCATCTCTTTTTCAGACGAAATTATCGCTCCGAAAAAAATGTTTTCGTCATGGACTACTGATAGCTTCTTATAGAGAATGTATTGCAGTTTCCAGAACCTTTCTTTGATTTCTTGTATGATCATTATTGACTGAGTTATTAGTCACCAAAGTCAAAAAGGACTTTTTTGCTTTGATTGAGGATAACTCATCAGCAAATCATCTCACCTAGCGCTTCATATGGTCAAATTAAGGGGCACAAAATTTTCTAGAAGAGATTAATAGTGGAATTTCAAAAAAAAAATTTTGTGAGGCCGTGGACCTTCTGAAAAACACGCAAAAATTTGAAAATTTTTTTTTTTGCTCCTTTCTAAGATTATCCCGGAACTGTACAAGATAAAGAATTTTCAATGCTAGATCTGAAAACAAGACACTTGAAGCTACAATTTTCTTCCTTTCTATTTTGCTGTGCAATCATTTTCTGCTCAGTAACAGGCTGTTGGAAATCACCCTAAAATTTCGCATGTTGATCAATATCCGTGAATTCTTGCTACAAGTGTATATTCCCTCAAATTCTTATTCAAAAATATTCAATAGCGGCTGCACAACACGCGCTTGAACACCTGGGGTAATAAATAAACCTTGCGCAACTTGTGTTATGTAGAGAGGTTGCACTAGTTAAGGGTTCCCCATTAGCCAAGTACGCGCACCGATCATGCACCGTGCGTGTAGTGTGCACCTAATGCATTCTCATGTAAATCCCTGTATAGCCTTTGGTGGAGTGCACCGAATGCTATTGGGGTTAGTGAAATTCACATGATTTTGACTAATTATATAACGTGAAATACTGTGGCCTCACAATATTCATAATTTGTGACAGCACGGAGTGGAATTTCGTGGAGTACACTAAAGGCTATCTACTATATCGAGGTAGGTATAGAGCCTATTTGGAGGATAATGCCAGAAATCGATTTTATTATCCAGATGATAAAACACACCATACTCGACTATCGGGTTGTTAGTAAGGTGAGATCAATGCGAGTTACCGAGGGAGTATGACCTCGATCCCACCATATTACCATACTACTGTTCAATGTACTTCTGACATTGTATTTGTGGTTTTACGTTGAACAGATAATGACAATAATCTGTCAAAAATTTGTGACTAATGGTGATTGCTATTCTGGATGTTGCGCAAATATAGTACATTCTCGATCGTCACTCTACTTCTAGTATTCATGAGTTGTTATCGGATTTTATTGGATCGATAATGTAAAAAAGAATGGCTCAGGTTATTTTGAAAAGAATTGAAACACTCAATTCATTTTTTCTTTTTAATCACACACTGATTTTTTTGATGTCTCAATATTAGTGCAAGTGATTATTTTATTTATGTCAAAAATGAACAAATCAAGTGCTAACTGCACAAATCAACTTGACCAAACAAAAATAACACGTGTTGAATTTCACGTTAATAAAATGCACAATATTTTGAACAAAATTAAAATTATTTTGCAATGAAAAGAACAAAATAAATGATAAAATATTGAGAATTATAAATTACACACTGCACGTGGTGATAATAGATTTCGTGCAATCAACAAAAAATAAACGAAACGGTTTCTTAACATATATTACAATGAATACTATAATTGGAACGGAGTTGGAACAAAAATTATGTTTTCTTCAGGGTGAATGATGCGAACTGCAATATAGTATTATATGAATGTATGAGTTTTATTTATTAGACTTATTATTTGATAGTTGATGGGAGTTGCGCTAATCACTTTGATATTCTATTTAGTCCATTGAAATGTTACATTTTTCCGGTTTCGTGGTACATGGTGATGAGCAGTAAATTTTTTTTTTTATGTCAAGGGGGAGTTAATGCAAAGTTAAATCCAAGTTTGGGGGAGCGCCACCCTTATATTTCGGCCGCCATTTTGAAAAAGAGGGTGCAAATGATTTTACGTAATATCAGCCAAACTACTCGTCGCACAGAAAATTTGTAGAAATATTTTTTGTAGCAAATTAAATTCTCTACAACTTTAGTTATGTAACTTTTGGTCGTAAAATTGACAATGAAGGAGTTATTATCGAAAATAGATAAAAATTTGAGGACAATTTGTTTTTTTTTTCCTTATAACTTTTTAACTGGTCGTTTTACAAAAAAATGACATCAGAGCACTGTGTAATGTTGTGGGGCCAATATTTTGTGATGACGTGTAAAAAATTGTGAATGTGATCATATGGATCATTCTTTTTCAAACCGAACACTTTCTGACCGATACATTTTTGATTTGGCTGATTATTGTTTTACAGTTTCTATATCGAAAAAAAAGAGATACCTCTTTGAGGATTTTTTTTTTAAACGTATTTTGGAAAATAGAAGGGGTTGAAGTTTTGAAAATTTCGTGATTTCTGGCTCGAAGACTCATCTTCAAAGCTTCATATCTCCGGATCTATTGAAGCTAGAAACTTTTTTTTTTTTAGTTTTAAAGCTAAAATGATCAGGTTTTCGGAAAAAAATAGTTTTGAATAAAATTATTGATTAATTCATATTGTTATTAACAAATCAAATTTTTAAATCAATTTTTAACTATTGCCCCCACTTCTAAACGTGTTTCAAGTATGACCATCTTGTTCCTCGTCCGATTTTCGATCAAAAACATATTTTTAATCGATGGAGAAATTATAATTACTATTGGAGAAAAATTAATGTATCTAACGCGGCAGGTCATGTCGAGCGCGCGGTCTCCCTTGCACACTCTCTTGTAATTATTAAATCCAGATCATTTGCTGTTTAGCAATTAAATATCGTACTTTTGAATTCTAAATTATAATCTATTTGTTACGACAATAAAATTTGTTACGTTGATATAATAAAACAACTGTTTGTGAAAAGAATTGATCAGTCAAGCGATATTACACCTATTATTGTTTATTTTTCGTGCAAAAATATATAATTTGCTTACAATGCCTAAAAAAATGTCACAAAAATTACAAGGCACAAACATTCGCACTGACGCATGTTTCAATCCCTTCAAGTTGATTACACATTCGAAAAGAAGAACATTAGAATTGCGAAAAGTGAATGAAGATCAGCTACGTTCAATACATTTATCAATAACTGCGGGGTCATTACAGCACAAAATTTGTGATACTTGTCGCCTGCGAATACAGAAGATAAAAAAAGAACATGAAGACAAAGACATAAATGATCAAGTTGAAATGGTATGTAACTGTATGATAGTAAGTATGTCGAATTTGTTTAGTTTGTTAAATATTATGTTGATATTATTAATGTGAATTTCTATTTTTGTAATAATATTTAATAATGAAATTAAAAATGAGAAACTTATTAACTAATAAATGATGTATAAAAGAATAATGTCACCAAATTCTAGAGTGATCAATTTATTTTAACAGTTAAAAATAATGTTTTCATTTTTTTTTTTTCCACTTCCCATGAAACCTTATTCGCTAATAAATAATATTATTGAATGAGAAAGATGTAAATATATAGAATAATTATTTATATAACAGAGGAAAACAATATGAGATAAGAAAATGCGTGCAAAGGAGACCGCGCGCTCGACATGACCTGCCGCGTTAGATACATTAATTTTTCTCGAGGAACGAGGAACAAGATGGTTATACTTAAAACACGTTTAGAAGTGGAAGCAATAGTTAAAAATTGATTTAAAAATTTGATTTGTTAATAACAATATGAATTGAACAATAATTTTATTTAAAACTATTTTTTTCCGAAACCTGATCATTTTAGCTTTAAAACTAAAAAAAAAAAAAAAATCG
>JAQQBS010001423.1:3863648-3882777 GCA_030347275.1 Microctonus aethiopoides
CTTAAAAATTTGTTTTCGAGCTGTCCTTTGAAGGGGACTCTCAAAACATCAAAAACTAACATTTTTTTACTCGAGACTGAAAAAAAAAAGTCGGTTTTTTTGCGCCACCCTAATACGTATTGTTAGGTCCTAGGGGACCTTTCGCCATCTTCATGACGTCTGCGCTTTAGTCGCAGCGCATTCCTTTAAATACAATAACCTCGCATTTCGAAATCTGTCTTTATTTTAATATAAAATTGAATAATATAGAATTTCGCTTATGAAATGTAAAAGTAACTTTATATTTTAGAAATATCTATTTTAGCTGAATTCGAGAATCGATTTCTGCAAATTCTTTTCACTTCCAAGAAACGTCTGAAAATGCTGACGAAAAATATTCAAAGCTAAGGTAAAATTAGTCTATAAAAACAAACGCTCAACGAGCCTCGTCAGTTCACTTATTCCATCGTCAACGACCACGTTAGTACGCAGTATAGATCTCACGTTAGAAAACATTAAGTCGACGTCAAATAGCCTGTGTGGCATCCGAATAGCCTGTGTGGCAAATCAAATAGCCTGTGTGGCATCCGAATAGCCTGTGTGGCAACCAAATAGCCTGTGTGGCAACCTTAAGTAATAAGTAATAATTATAAATCAAGTATTGCAAGTAACATCTTCAAGTAAAACTGCGAATAAAGTCGTTGAGTGAATTCAAGTAGTGATAAATAGACAATAAAATTCAAGTTCAATAAATACAGAAAACAGAGTATCAAATTCAGCATCGTTCTCTTAAGTGAAAATTATAGACTATAAGTTAAAAGTGTAACTATTTTGTAACGTATCTAAGTGATTCAAAATCAATAAATATCAATTAAATTTACAATTGTTCTCGAATAAAAACATCCTTTATTCACTTTAACCATCCTTGCACTTCACCTGCGCATAGCAGTGGCGGGCAACGATCCCTCACAAAAATAAATATTTTAAAACTCGTCTCCGCGTCCAAATTACATCCAGGACGTAACAGTATATATATCAAATCCTTTCACATTTTCGTAGCGTGTCGTAACCTTGAGATTTTACTCCCAGTGCGCGTATAAAAGTTTCACTTTAAAAAGAAAAACAATATTTAGGATTTTCATTTAACAGAAGGAGTGTTATGTCTGGACAAACTATATATAGATATGAAGTTGAATAATTGCATCGTGAGAAACTATTATTTCTCATGTTATAATAAATCCAAATGATATATTCTTGCGCTTCGACAAATGTCACCTTTTGATCTGGAAAATTTTTTGAGATTAGAAACGCTCCGCACCCACGGTGCACCTTAGGTGCTCATCTACTATGGCCGCACAGCAGATCACTAACAAGGAAATCTTCCAAGGTGTCCCCCTCCGATTTTGTTGCGGTTATAATATGTTAATCTCTATCGAAAATGATGAGATACGTATTTTTTTTGTGCGGAAAAACATATTTGTTTCGACTTCGATGTCAAAAGGTGTCAGCACATCACGGTCAAATGTGCCATCTTGACCTCGAAGTCTTTTGAAACACCAACATTTAATTGTTTTAATTCATCTGCGCATGCGCTTGCGCATCTTACAATTGCGCGGCCACTCATCAAGTCAAATCACCATCTTTTTGTCCATGCGTTCACCACGAGGCGTTTTATATTCATCCTCTCTAACCGTAGCAACCTTCGAAAGCGCACGTGTTCTCGATCGCACCGCATAGAAAGTGTTAATTTGGTTATTTCAGTTCACGTCAATTTAAATTCTGTGTACTTATATTGTGTGCATTGAGTGAATTGTATGAATCATTATATTTGCAGCATTCTAAAAGACAGTAAATTCAATAATTGTATGATCAAGCCAATCAATTGAGATCAATTCATTATGCAGTGTGGAATTCACAAGTTGGCGTTGGCCATTTTTGTGGATTCATATTGTTATCATTCAACTGCGTCATTCAAAGCATTTTTGTTTGTTCAATTATTTTAGAACTATTATTCATATACACTTTGGCTAATTTAAACTTAGCATCATTCAAATTATTCAGTGAATATTTTTGTAAAATTAATATATAAGAATTGATCTAATAGCGTAACCATCACCACGTGGCATAATTCATATACAACTTGCATTATTCAATCGACGCCACAAGTTCAATTCAAACTTTATCTAACCTATTGTATTTATTCAAATCAATTCAACTTTTTGTTTATAATTTTAATCATTTATTGGAACATTCATTTATATATGTATTGTGTCACATTCACCCAAATCAGTTCATAACTTTTGTAATATCTTTTATACAACGTGATTATTCATTTACACCATCTTGTACATATTCATCTCATTCTTGTTAAAAATATAATAAATATATTTATTAAATACTCATTCATTGTATTGTATAAATTGTTATGATCATTTTAGATTAAGTCCTGGCAATATTTTTCTTGTTTCATAAACATCAAAACAATATTTAAGGGGTGAAAAGGATCCCCGAAGTTGATGCTCCATGGGGGTGGTTTTCAGGTTTCACATATTTCTAATTGATATTTTCCAAAACGACCCGATGGATAAAAATCTACATGAAAAACGATGAAAAACGCATATAGTGTTACATTTAAAAAACACAAAAAAAATATAATTTCGAGCCGTTGAAAATAAAAAAAAACTCATAACAAAAAATCTATTGGTTATTTTTTCATGGGACCAATTTTAATCGAAAGAGCGTAAAAAATTACCAGATACATGTTTTTGCGTTTTCGGAAAAACCATGGTTGAAGATGCTTAAGAAATAACTCAATTCATATCTATATAGTAAATCGATTGAAAATTATTTATATGTTCAATGAGTAAACGATGTAAAATTTGACTGATAATTCATATATGATAAAATCTGAAATGAAAATTTTTTATTAACTTTTTATTTGTCGTTAAAATACTACAAATAAGTGAATTATTCAATATACGTGTTACAATTATGATAATCCTCGAAAAAATGTTTGAGACATAATGATTTTTTGCACCATTAACAACGAATAATAGTAATATTCTCACATCCTGGAATATCGCAGTGAGATTTACAATCATCCCCAAATGCAAATTTTACAGGATTTTCAAATGTGTCTGATTCAACCACTGTATAACCACAACCACTTTTAAACCAAGAATATCGAAAAAGATTAACATATCGTGGAGATGAAAGTTGATTATGAGTGAGTGATTGTAATTTGATAATATTATTTCTCAAGTGTAAATTTAAATTATCACTATGTAATATAACACTGTCCGAGAAATGTTTTACGAAATTTTTCCACACTCTGAATCCAAATACATCTAGGAGCTGAATATTTCCAGTTGTTCCTTTAGGTATAATGATTACCTCTACTTCTTTATCCGAAGGTTTGACAGACTTTACAGCATCAGAACAGTGCCCAGTCCACGAATCAATTGTGATGTCTGGAGTTAGACACCTTTTATTGAAAAGATAACCTCTTTTATATTTTATATTGAATTACTTGCACCGAGCGGTATGTGCTTGTTTCTCCTCCCTTGTCTAATGACAACCCGCGTGGCTTGTAGGTATAGGGAGTAGAGGGTCAAGGAGCAGGTAGTTTGTTCACCAAGGCCTCGAGAGGCCTCGTTTTCTATTTCTATTACTATCTATGGGAATAGGATGTAAATAATAAAGGATGGTTAAAGACAGTGTTATGTATATTGATGCAACTAAGAAAAATTAAAGTTCATATATAATAAAATACAATTAGTCTTACCAAATACTGGCGCTGTGGGGTAGTACCACTTCTTAGGATTACACGTGGATTCACGTAGCAAACTGAATTTAAATTAAACAATCCTCGACTTCACTTGTCTCGAGTTTGACAATTTATTTAGCAGTTTATTTTGTCACTCTCAGCTTTCTTCCTATAGTTCTGGAGAGTTGTATGTTTACGTAATACGACTCTGCCGTTAACGCGACTATTACTACTTGATTGAACTACGTTCGGTAGATCAAATTAAATTTCACTATTTGGACTTGGGCTAAACAACATTCGGTAGATGAGACCAAGTTAGTTATTGTTTTACGCGAGACTGATTGACTTCCGATTCTGGATCAATGCAGACTTTCTCGCGGGTCTGCGACCGTGTCTATAACAAATTCGTTGCTATTTGTCTGTACTACGTTCTGTAATAATCAGACTGACCGGACTAGGTTGAGAACTAGATTGAAACTAAGACAAATGCTGCTATGATCAAGGGGTTTATATATCCCTCACACTAGAGCATTTTGGGGTAGGGAGTATGTGAATTTTGGTGTTGGAATGTAGACAAATAAATTTCGCGTTATCTTGAATTTAACGCACGTATGGACTTAGCGTTGGCGACGGACCCATCGATTGCCTTTATCGACGCATTCCATTTTCCATGACCTAATGCGTATTAGAAAAATCTATTAGCGCATCCTGTGAGTCATTGAGTTCTTGTGAAAAGTAATAAAATCTGGAATGCGTCCTCATCGAGATCGATATCGACTCTTAAAAATACAGGCTTTTCCAATTTGGGGCCTGATTTATGGTACCATTTTAAAGATAGAAACCGAAAAAAAAAAAATACGTAGTGAAAATTCGTCCAAAAATTAAGCAGAAGACGTGACACAATTAATAACAAACTTTTTGATTTAACATTTGGGAAAAATACATTTTTTAACCAAATTTTAAATTGATCTGAAAATAACAGTCATATTAACGCAAACATTATAGAATGATATATCTAGCATGGTGTGTATACCTGAGGTAAGTTTTCCAGATTTTGATACTTCTACGTATACATTATCTGGCCTAAATAATGATGCTTCTACTTGTGGCCCAAATATTTCAGTTGGTTCTTTTAACACCAAAAAAGGATTATCATAAATGTATAACACGTATATTGAATAATTCAATTATTTGTAGTATTTTAACGACAAATAAAAAGTTAATAAAGAATTTTCATTTCAGATTTTTTCATATATGAATTATCAGTCAAATTTTACATCCTTTCCTCATTGAACATATAAATAATTTTCAATCGATTTACTATGTAGATATGAATTGAGTTATTTCTTAAGCATCTTCAACCATGGTTTTTCCGAAAACGCAAAGACATGTATCTGGTAATTTTTTACGCTCTTTCGATTAAAGTTGGTCCCATAAAAAAATAACCAATAGATTTTTTGTTATGAGTTTTTTTTTATTTTCAATGGCTCGAAATTATATTTTTTTTTTGTTTTTTAAATGTAACACTAAATGCGTTTTTCATCGTTTTTCACGTAGATTTTTATCCATTTGGTCGTTTTTGAAAATATCAATTAGAAATATGTGAAACCTGAAAACCACCCCCATTGAGTATCAAATTCGGGAGTTCTTTTCACCCCTTAAATATGCTCTTCCGTACAAAAAAAAATACGTATCCCATCATTTTCGATGGAGATTAACATATTATAACCGCGAAAAAATCAGAGGGGGCCACCGCGGTAGGTTTCCTTGTAAGTAGAATTCAAATGTGATCACTTCAGACCGAATACATTATAACCCCAATAGCCTTCGGTGCACTCCACGAAATTCCACTCCGTACTGTCACAAGTTATAACTATTGTGAGGCCGCAGTATTTCACGTTATGTAATAAGCCAAAGTCATGTAAATTTCCCCGATATTTGACGCCGTATCACAACTAACTGACATGACTGCAACATACCAAACCATATGTTCTCGTTGCATTTTTTTTCTGTATCTTAATTGGGGAATTCAGCAATTGATATTGATGAATATTAAATATAAATATGAAATGTCTTGAGATGGAATAAATAAATTATATATGACAATATATGACCCGATCCCCCTTATCCCCCCTTATCCTGCCCTCATCCGCCCGATCCTGTCTCTACCCCCTTATCCCCCCTATTCCGCCCTTACCTGCCCTCTCTTGGATCTTGTAAGTACAATACACGCTTGTCAAGTTCCTCTTACTTTGTCTAGAATCTATTGCTGTTGTAGTGTTTTGCATTTTGAATTGAGATTCAATTGCAAGTGCTTTTATCTTGTATGGTTTCGATTAATTTTTTGTGACTGCACGGTTCACCTATTATTTCTAATTGGGTTGCAAAGTTTTTCTTTAATGGTCTAACCTAGAAAAATTGCTGGCATATTATCTCAATTCATCTACTACGCATGCGCTAATATTTATCGAGTCTAATATGCTTGCGCAATTTTAAAAGGCGAGTGCCTAACTAACTGTCAACTACTGTCACCTGTATCAGCAGACCATTACTACAAACACGTTGAATTATTGATTACTGTATTACCCGCATGAATAATACTTGCTACAGATGCAAGCAGCCTTTATTGCCTTTAGTGCCTTTAGTGATCGACGTAAATGCAGTGATTGTCATCTTGAATTTCATCCTAGCTGCGGTAAATTATATTTGTCTTATTCTGGTGCTAATACTTGCTGCTTTACTAAGCTTAGCCCTATGCAATCGTCCAGGCTTAGATTATCAGGATCTACTTCATCGTTAACTACACTGGCAAGAACTATGTCTACAACTTTGTCGCCGTCGACGCAGGCTGCATCTGAATCCACTTTAAATGCTTTTATGGAACAGCAGTCTCAGTTCAGTAATAATTTAACTGAGATGATGCGTGAGCTAAAAAACAAACTTAAAGAAATCAAAAATATTTCTAAATCTGTTGCTGATCACCAGGTACGCAACAAGAAACTTGAGCAGCAAAACACTATCTTGAATAAAAATATTAATGAGCTGACGGCAAAGACAGATATGATCTCCAACAACGTTAATGCAATTCAACATGATATATATACTTTAATCTCAGCACCGTCATCAGAAGTTATTATTTCGGGCATACCGCCGCAGTTGACTATAAATCATCATGAAATTGCTGCCAAAGTTCTTTCAGCACTAGATGCACCGCATCTTTCCACTGATATACTTGATGTTCGCCAAGTTAAACGTAAAAACGTGACTGCTGACACAGTGACTGATCGCAAAATAAATAATTCAATTATAGTCAAATTTAAATCCGAAGAAATATCACAACACGTCATTAACCTCAAAAGGCGGAAAGGATTGTTAACATCACAGCTTGTGTTCAACTGTGCTTCCAAAAACAACGTGCCTGTCAATGAATTTCAGGCACGTTGTGCTAACGTACATCAGCTTTACCAAAAAACCAAACAACTTGTTAGCACATGTAAATGGAAATATGTCTGGATTAGAGACGGGAAAATTTTTGCACGTATGGATGACAATACCGACAAAATCAATATCTGATGTGATAGTGATCTCTCACAGATTACACCACCATCATGACTATCACCTCCATCATCGTCGAATATAGTCAACCGTGAGTTGCCATGCGAAACTTCATTGAGAATTTGTCAAATTAATGCCAACTCATGGCTGGGGCATATTGATTTAATACGTACACATATTATTGATCACTGCTGTGAGATTATTTCAATTTCTGAATCATGGCTTAAACCCAGTATGTCCGACAGCTTAGTCCATATTGAAGGTTATTTCCTTATTCGCAATGATAAAAAATGGCTGTATGAGAGGTGGTGTTGCCTGCTTCATTAAAAACTGTTTTAAAGCTACAATATTATCTATGTCGCCTAATATTGTTTTAAATGAGCCTGAGTTTATAATCATTAATTTATATCGCTTAAACCAGAATAGTGTATTATTTGCATCTATTTACAGACGTCCAAAAGGCATATTGTTTAACTCTTTTATCGGAGAATTTGTTAAGTTTTACCCAAATGCCAGTCATGTAATTATTGTGGGTGATCTACATTGCAACTTATTATCAAATAACTTTGATGCCATCTAGTTGCGCTCCATGACTACTTCACATGCTCTTCACATTCTGCAATAAAGACCAACCCATTACACAGCTTTGTCAGATTCTTGGTTGGATGTGGTCATGGTGAGTGAATCGGACAGGATAGTGGAATTTAAAAAATCTGATTCACCTTTTATTGCTGGTCATGATCTCTTGACGATTCAGTATGACTTATCTGTACCATTACCAGTGGATCTTATGGTGCATAGAAGGAATTTCAAGGGTCTTGATGAAATACAACTTAATCATATGGTGTATGATGCTGTCGGACATTTCATTCATGATGCCTTCGTGGTTTCAACTGTAGATGTCGACCTTGTGGTCTCTAGACTATCTGCAGCCATTGCAGACTCGCTAGAACGTATAGCTCCGTTAAGATCTTTCAAGATTCAAAAAAATAAACCACCATGGCTAACCCAAGATCTCCTTGACGAAATTAAGGATCGTGACAGACTATACATCACTCCTAAAAGGTCGCAGTCCTTACTTGAATACCATATCTATCGACAATTTCGTAATAAACTAGCGGCTAAGATAAAACATTCAAAACACAATTTTTATTTCGATAAATTGAATACAATATCGGATCCAGCAATCATGTGGCGTCAGTTCTTATCTTTGGGATTAGTTAGATCTCGCACGTCTTTACCGCTCAATTTCTTCACTGCAGACCAACTCATTAATTACAATCCGACAGTTGTCCCTGACTCTACAGAATGCACACATGAGGATGTCAATTGTGCCATCACTTTTATACAACAAGGTTGTCCTCTGTTTCAATTCTCTCAAGTGGACAGTGTTGATGTCCACCAACTTATCCTATCATCAGTTTTATCGTCACATTCAGATGGACCAGATGCTATCACACCATCGACTATCAGATTGCTTGCTACTACTGTCTCGCCCATTCTCGTCAAAATCTTCAACTACTGCATACATAATTCTTCGTTTCCAGCATCTTGGAAGACTGCATCAATCAAATCACTTCTAAGATCGAGTTCATCAACATCACCATCATATACTCGTCCAATCGCCAACTTGAACGAGTTCTCTAAATTGTTCGAAAGAATTCTACTGAAGCAAATCATGAACTTTTTAAATCAACATAAAGTACAGGAAGAGTTCCAGTCGGAATACAGACAGTACTATTCCACGCAAACGGCATTGCTTAAGTTATGTCATGATACCAGGCTGGCAGCAGATAACACGTGTATTACAATACTTGTTTTATTTGACTTCAGCAAGGCTTTCGACATGGTATCACATCCAAAATTATTGATTAAACTAGCGAAAGTAGGGTTTTCAGCATCAGCCCTTGATCTTATGTATTCTTACCTCAATGGGCGTAGACAGCGAGTAGTTGATAATCACCTTGGACATCACTCTAAATGGGTGTCAGTAAATTCAGGAGTTCCCCAGGATTCTGTCCTGGGACCAATTTTATTCACACTATTCATCACGATATCACTGACAAGCTTCAATATACACATCACATTGTGTTTGCTGATGATGTGCAAATTTATCTTCACTGTCTGCCTACCGATCTTATGAATGGCCTCAACAGAGTCGTCCATGATATCAAGGACATAGCTAACTATGCTATTGCGAATTTACTCAAACTTAACTTGTCAAATACAAAAATACTGATCATGAGAAGTCCAGCTTACATTAAAGCTAGTGATTTGAGTTTGCTACCGCCTATCAAAATAAATCATACTATTATCCTCAACGTTGACCATGCACGCAACCTAGGTGTCGTTATGCAAGCCAATTTATCATGGACTAAGCAAGTGTCCAACATCTCCAGTCGTGTTCACTCTACACTTCATAAACTGAAATTTCACAAGAACTCGATGCCAGTTAACTTGAGAATTAAACTTGTGTCAACGTTGATCTTCCCGCTGGTCGATTGCTGCTGTGTTGTCTACAACGATGTCACAGCAGAATTAAACAATAAGTTGCAGAGAGTTGTCAATAGTTCAATTGGGATTATTCACAATTTACGCAGAGATGAACATTGTGATGTGGTGGCTTTTCACTCATAATATCTTTAATTATTGTTAAAATCATAACGATGTCCGTCGCGCTGTGGAAGTGAAAATATATAAATTAATAAAAAATAGTAATAGCGAATGAATGAACGAATGAATGAATGAATGCATGGGATGAAACTTCACCTACACCAGCCGAGACGATCCGGATCACGAACATAATTTATCAACCATCCAGCCATGGACTAATAACCACTCAACACTGCAAAAAGCCAAAATGCTCGAATAAACAAATTGATGATGATAAACAAGTCCGGATAAAAAAATTGATGATGGACAAATAAATCCAATGAAACACCAAACGACTAACAACACTCAAAGTTATGGTACAACAACGAACATAACCACACTTATTAGTAAGTGTCAACAAATAGTCAATACGGTCGATAAATGGGTGGATATAAAATGCTACAAAACATTGGTGTGAGAAGGACGAGGGAGATGGCGCCCCAATATTGGACCAGCAATGAAGCGGCCATCATTAAAAATCCGGCTCCAAATTTAAACTTCAATTAATCCAACCAATGAGAAAATTCGGCATTTGAATTTGAACCAATCAATTAATTACGTAACAAAGTAATAATTAATTTGATTAATTCGGGCAAAATTGAGTAACGTGGTCATGGTTGAGGGAAGGAGACGACGGAAGCGGCCATTGAAGAACACTTCCACGGTGGACCTCGAGGGTGAATGTTGTGTGTGATAATAGCGTGTGAAAGAAAATTAATTGTATGAAAAATATTGTAATGTGTGATATAAAGCGTAATTACGTGTAATTTTGCGTGTGTTGAGATTGAGGAGAAGTTGTTGAAGAACATTATTATCACGATAGTGAAGAAGTCGATCAGGATAATTGTTGAGTGAGTAAAATACATAATAATTGGTTCCATACGTGAAGATCGATCATCTTTGAGGATCGACACGTGGCCAGCCGCCATTGTTGTGTTAACCGAAAAAATCCACAGCGCGACGCGAAAGAAAGTAAAATAGAAATTTATCCGGTTCTAAGTAAATTAGGACATAATAAGAACCACATTTTCACAATTGTTATAACTGATCGCATCGTTGTAGGCCCGTCATTCCTACGACCGAATTATCAATATTATCAATACTTTTTCTTTTCCATTATTGTTATTATTTGCCATTGAAGGCGCATTTATTTTCATTTGTGTTCTTTTAGAATAATAAATCTTATTGTAATTCATCCTGTCACTTTGCCAACGCGAGTTGTTCATTTAAAATTATTAGATTCCCCCGAAATCTTGGACCATTACAGGTCATCGGGGTGGCATCCCTTTCACGAGGACAAACCAGCTTTACAAAAAACCAAGGTAAATTTCTGAGTGGGTCCCTGTTTTTGACGAATCGGCAGGGCGCATCTCACAACATGTTCCACCCTACAGACGCAAATCGAAGTGGCTGCGAGTCGAAGATAGGAGGAAATACTTTCTGGGTATTTTGGTATATCGAGTGCTAGCAGGCTGTTCACCGCAGTATCTCAAGTCCATACTCATGCTGCGAAATGAGAATCCGAGGTGTTCGGCCAGACAACAAACTCAGCCTACTTTTCAGATGCCGCATCTTAGAACATCTATCTATTCCAATTCGTTTTACATCAAAGCTATACTACTCTGGCATTTCTTACCAAATGATATCACTTCGGCTACTTCACTAATTTTATTTGAGCGTAAATTATATCAGCACTTGCTTCTATGTGATACAGAATAATCAAACTAGTGGTAGAAACAGCAAATATTATATTAAATACATTTAATCTCGTCATTGATCAAATTACATAAGTTATCTATTGCTGTAGCCTTACGCTCGTCGGTTTTTTTCATAGTCTTTTATTGAATTGTCATTATAACTTGATATTATATACACTGTAAATTAGTTACTTGACTTATTTGAAATGTAAACTTGTAACATGATCATCAATCTCACTCTTGCACGTACTTTTGCTTTCTAGCTTTCATACTTGCACATTAATTTCTTTTTAATTTCTTTCTTTTGCTTATAATTTTTACTGATTGTATTGTATTTTAAGTTTATTACTACTGTCAAATCTATATTCTATTTTCCATATTCATTTTCATGTTCGCTATATTGAATGTATATATTCGATGTATCTTATTCTTTTTTGCCCTTTAGCTAAATGTGCTCGGGCATGATAAACATATATCTATCTATCTATCTTATCCTGCCCTTATCCGCCCGATCCTGTCTCTACCCCCTTATCCCCCCTATCCCGCCCTTATCCTGCCGGGATCTTGAGGTATGGAGGGGATAGGGGGATAAAGGCAGGATAATGACGTCATCGGCGGGATCAGGTCATATATGATTTATTTATTCCATCTCAACACATTTCATATTTATAATTAATATTCATCAATATTAATTGCTGAATTCATCAATAAAAATACAGAAAAAAATGCAACGAGAATTTATGGTTTGGCGTGTCACACTCATTTGTTTTCATGTCGGTTGATTGTGATGCTGTGATATGGCGTCAAATATCGGGGTATTCATTTGATTTTGACTGATTACACAACGTGAAATCCTGTGGCTTCACAATAGTTATAACTTGTGACAGCATGGAGTGGAATTTCGTGGAGTGCACCCGAGGCTATTGGGGCTGTTAATATCTTATTTTCATAAAAAAATATAAAAGTATTTCAAATCACGGCATAACAATATACATATTGTGACGGCGCTTGGTTTTGTTCCTCAAAACTAACCACTGTTATCGTTGTCCTTGGATGCAGCAAGGGATGCCACCCCGATTGCCTGAAATTGGCTGAAGATTATCAGGGAAATCTATTTCAAAAAATACAATAATATATTCACAGTAAATAATTTTAAACGAAATAATAATGATATTTATTCAATTGTAATAATGAGAAATCCGGATGAAAAATTAATAACATGTCTCGAAAAATAATAATGTCTTTCTTTTATGAAAATAATCAAATAATATAACTGTTCTTATTTTTGGCCGTGAACATTGACGGGTCTACGGCAGTACGACAATAATTTTCCACTCTACAATATTTATTTCACTCATACTTTTCACTCATATATTTCACTCTCGTATAAACAATTTTAATTATGATAATACCGAACGTTCACTCATTTCATACTGCATTCTTTTTTTACACAATATTTAAATTATTATCCCGACAATTATTTTTCCGGACACTCTTGTTTCACATGGTCTTGTCACATGTTCCGCTGGAATCTCGTACACAACAGCAGCGTTTTTTCTCCAATATTATTTATTTAATACGTATTATTGATGTTTCATTTTACTATCTTCATTTATTATTTAATCTTGGATCTGGATAGTTCTTATTTACGATGTTATTTACCGTGGACTTGATCTTATACAGTTCTGGCATTGTTGAATGACTGCAAAATGGTTAACGATGGTGGCTCGCCACGTGCTGATGCAAAAGTACGTCTGTTCACACACGTATTGAGCCCGTAAATTAATCCAAGTCCCCTGCTGAGAATATTATGCATCGCTCGTTCTCTTGGCAATAACATAATTCATCGCTTGTTGAGGATGTTTCCTTGGAGTTATTTCACGTTTATCCTCGTTCCACACATCTCCAGCCCACTCTTCTTTGCACTCACCAGATATTTTCGTCGTGCAGCTTCATTTCGGACTGCAGCTTCATTTGTGAATCTAATAATTTTCTTTTACTTCAAATCATTGAATTTTGAATTAACAACTTATGTTAAATTGTGTTTTTCCTTCATTTTGTGATAATAATAATAATTTATTTTTTTGTTAAAAAATAAAATTTCACATGAACTAGTTGATGTATGTGAAATTGAGTTTATCCATTCAACCACACTTGTTTTTAATAAACGATATATTTCATGTCTTATTTTTGGAGTCAACAGAACCAGGGTGAATCATCAACTACTCTATTCAACACAAACTAAGCATTTAATCGCAGGATATTTCGATACAGTTCCCTTTTCATTTATTTGACTATAAAAGAAAGGACATTTTTTTGTTGGAATTTCTCGCACGATTTCGTTTCCCTTATTCAGCTCAGAATAGGTATTTCTGGAACAGGTAGCTGTTTTTACATTGGAAAGGTGAAATTCCATATGATATCAAATTATTTGATTCAATATAATAATAAATACATATTTCAAGGTGTGAGATAATACATTTAAAGAAGCGCATCGCTACTAACGCACAGGCACGTGACGTCATGAAAGGTCGCTTGAGATCTCACAGTAGATACAACTATTGAACGAATATTCATTTATTTACTTACTGTCCGAACTTTAGAACCAGTACCGAGTTTTTCTTTTTGGGCAGATGATGCGCTATTGCAATCTGTACTACGATGATTCACGCATGGATTATTGATGAGTCGCTTCAATTTTCTTTCCGTGTCAAATCCTTTGTGGGCGATATCGTACTTCGGGTTATAGAATCCTGGAGGAGGCACATCACCTGAGGAATAAACCGATTATTGTCAGAAAATAACTTATGATATGAATCTATTACGAATTAAAATCAATTAATAATTGTATTAATCAATATGTGGCAGCACCTATCAAGTCATAAGTTTTCAGAACTATTTTTCATTCGACTTTTGAGTGCGTTGTCTATTGTACTATTCACCATAGCATTGTAGTGTGCGTATTAATACAATAGATGCACGAATCTTCGTAATTAATCATCTACGCAAACATGTTCCGCATCGCACCAGATTCGCAGTGACCAAATTGCATTAGCGCTTAAGGTCATTGACGCATATTTAATCATGCATGCAGTTGCAGGGAACTACTTTTCTCGCTCTCTTGTAAGGTGGTGATCAACGAGTACGGACATATTTTACATGTTCAATCTGTGTAAATTATTCAACATTGCTTAATTAATTAAAGATTATGAGATCAAATTAACCAGCTATACCACCACGACTAATCACAGAGAAATAAATCACAGCAATAATGATCGGAATAATCAAATTACCGGTCGACGTGATTTACGATTACGTGGAAAAAGCGTGTGTTCACTGGTGGTACAAGTATTGCATCATTTTTGCAATTACAAAGTTTTTCATTGTACCAATCAATTGTGAAACTCAATTTAATATCTAATGACTCATAAACACTCAACCTTATTGAACCAATCAGTGAACAATATTTATTTGTGTGTGTGTGTTAATCAAAATTTATGTATAAATAAATTCAACTTATATTTTTGTAATTCACCGAGTCGACCACATGGATATTATTTTCACGATAAAAAATCTGGAGCTATGAACCCTCGTCTAATCACATACAGTCCACTACCTTTATTATTAATATTTTCTTCCATCTTTAAATATAATTTAATTTAGAACGAATCATCCACAACAGAATTTATATCCAAACAAATGATATAATTGGGTCATTATTTTACAAACCGAATCCTTTCTGACCGACACATTTTTGATTTGGCTGATTATTTTTTTACAGTTTCTATGTCGAAAAAAAAAGATACCTATTTGAAGATTTTTTTTTTTAAACGTATTTTGGAAAATACATAGAAGGGGTTGAAATTTTGAAAATTCCGTGATTTTCGGCTCGAAGACTCATCTTCAAAGCTTCATATCTCCGGATCTATTGAAGCTAGAAACATTCTTTTTTTTTTAGTTTTAAAGCTAAAATGATCAGGTTTCTGAAAAAAATAGTTTCAAATAAAATCATTGTTGAATTCATATTGTTATTGACAAAAAAAAAAGAAAAAAAAAGCACCAAGTTCATGTGTGGCAAAAAAATTGAATTGCAAAAATTACTTTGCAAAAAGTTAATTTGAAAAAGTTACTTTGAAAAAATTACTTTGCGAAAAGTTAATCTGAAAAAGTTAATCTCAAAAAATTACTTTGAAAAAATTACTTTACAAAAAGATTTGATATCAGTCATTATTGTTTGCCAAGTACACAATGTAAGATTATATATAGACTTACTATGTATTATATATTATATATTATATTATATTTACTCTTACTGTGTAATTATAATAGTTATCTATATTTATAACAGAATACACATCAATGATAGGTGTCATTGATTGCCATTTCCAAGAAACCTCATCATCACCTATTGTAATCAATCAATAGTGTCAAAAATTTTTTGTCAATATCCCACATTTAATACGAACGTACTTGGCGCGTCCGATCAGTCGATGAATTTCATATTCGTTAAAATTTTATGCATAATTCATTTAAATGGCAGATTTGCTACACATATAATATCATTACAGAGCATTTATTTATTGCATTTATACCTCCGAGTTTCATGAACATCCGCATTGTTGTAATTCATACAACAGTCTTTCATGAACATCAGCATTAAGAATTCAAAATCCATATCAGCCACACAGCACATGCGTCAATATATTCTACGGTCATGATTAGCTATACTTATTTCAGACGTGCCAAGTACGTTCGTATTAATGTGGGATATTGACAAAAAAATTTTGACACTATTGATTGATTACAATAGGTGATGATGAGGTTTCTTGGAAATGGCAATCAATGACACCTATCATTGATGTATATTCTGTTATAAATATAGATAAGTAATATAATTACATAGTAAGAGTATATATATTATAATATATAACATATAATACATAGTAAGTCTGTATATAACCTTATATTGTGTACTTGGCAAACAAATGACTGATATCAAATTTTTTTGTAAAGTAATTTTTTCAAAGTAACTTTTTGAGATTAACTTTTTCAGATTAACTTTTTGCAAAGTAATTTTTGCAATTCAATTTTGTTGCCACACATGAACTTGGCGCCTTTTTTTTCTTTTTTTTTAAAAAAGTTTGTCCTTCTTTTTGATATCACTTCTTTTTTTACTACAAGTACAATAATTAAAATTGAAACTTTTTGAGATAATCGATATTTTCGGATTTAAACAAATAAATAAATGAATATAGTTCATTCATATAAAAATCTATCGGAATTTGAATTTTCTCTAAAAAGGAAACGAAATTCAGAATTTTCATAAAATACAGGAACATAAAAGAAATAACAAATATTAATTCCCACAAGGTAATATACTACCAATCAATTGAATAATGATCAAATTTCACGAGACAAACTCACCACCAAATTTCTACATCGATAACTATATTGATTATAGCAGATGATGAGATTTTTTGGAAATGCCAGTGAATGATACTTGCCCCAAACCTATATGTTGTTATGATCATGAATAACAATCATATAATTATGTAATTAGCCCATTACCGTATTTTACGGGCTTGGCAATACAAATTGATATCAATTCTTTTTGTGAAGTAGTTTAATGAATTATTTATTGCACATATTTATAATTGAATAAAGTCACATAAGAACTTTGCACTCTCTTTTTCTTTCTTTTGAAAAGGTTTTTTGACTAGATATCATTCCTATTTCTAATAAAAGTAAAATCATTGGAAAAGAACTTTATAGAGATAATATATATTTTTCAAATTTCAATCAAGAAACATAAAGTATAGATACATTTTTTTAAAAATCTATCGTATTTTGAATATATCGCAAATTAGCAGACGTCATTCGAAATTCTCAATGAATGGGGGAACATACAATAAAGAAATGACAACTATTTACAATACAATAGTCAATCAATCGAATAATTTCATGCAACAAACCTATTCCTGTTATATTTTAAGCATAAAAAATACAAGGATTTTTTTCAAAAAAATAAAACAAATTTAATAGATAAATGAATTTCATATTTAATAAGAAACTTCGAATAGCGGCCGTGGGTTTGTTCAAATGGCTATACCATTAAAAATGGCTGTTATTGAAAGAAAAAAATTTTAAATGGCAATTTTCAAATCTCACAATACAGGGCTATAAATTAACCAAATTTTTTCCTCATTTTCAAATATTTTGAAAACCAAAATTTAACAAAATTTTGAGATTTCATGTGTGCATTGAATTCGGTTCGGGGATTGTATTGAATTAAATTTCACGAATGAAAATTAAGTAAGAAAAATTTCATCCATTTTCATATCATGATACCCTCAAATTATTTAATTGAGTGTTATAACTGAGGAATATTCTGTTAGTATAGATAGATAGATAGATAATAATTTATTATGCCCTAGCATTCGCTATGGGGCAAGAATACAAATAATATAATGAAAACATAAGAAATTATATAATGAAAAAAGATGAAAATCATATAAAAAAAAAAAGAAAAATTCCAGTGTGATTACACGTTTTAAACGCAAAATGGTGTGAAAATATCAAAGAACCAGTTGCAATTTATAGCTCCGTAGATAAATTAAGGAACAAATTCAGATTGTAGCAAATAGTTATAAAGTTTGTGTTTAAGTACATGAATGGTCGTCAAGTTAACTATATCAGTTGGTAGGGAGTGCCAGAAGTAGCAACCTGCCAGGTGATACGATTTTCTGTATAGAGCTGTTCTGTGTAATGGTATATGAAACGTCTCATTAATTTGAAGCCTTGATGAAAAACGACCAATCGCTTGTTTTCTTACAAAAATTTCGTTCAAATACTCTGGAACACAACCATGAAGAGTATTGAGTATCATTATTCCCATAAAATATTTTCGTCTATTGCTCACGCTAAGCCACTTAAGTTGATGTATGAATGGTGTGATATGCTCATCTCGTCTCAGATTGTAGATGAATCAAATGGCACAGTTAATAAGTTTTTGTAATTTGACACTTAACCCTGAGGATAAATCGTTGTAGACCACGTAACAATAATCAATGAGTGGGAAGACGAGTGTTTGTATAAGCTTGATTCGTAGTGAATTTTGTAGTGAATTTTTATAGTCCGGGAGGCAGCGACACTTTTGATGTAATTATTCCTACAAAGCTGATTTTTTCACACTTTGTAGTTTTGATATTGCAAGTAAACGAAACGGCAGTCTACCGCGCCAATATGGGGGCAAAAATTAATAACAATTGAAAAAGGGGGTGTAAATGTTTTTACGTAATATCGGCCAAACTACTGGTCGCACAGAAAATTTGTGAAAACATTTTTTGTAGCAAATTAAATTCTCTACAACTTTAGTTATGTAACTTTTGATCGTTAAATTGGAAATAAACGAGTTATTAACGAAAATAGATAAAAATTTGAGGACAATTTCTCTTTTTTTTGTTATAACTTTTTTACTAAT
>JAQQBS010001423.1:3902458-3918249 GCA_030347275.1 Microctonus aethiopoides
TCTTGAGAAATTCGCTTCATCGGTAAAAAGAATTAGCGTCAGTAGGTGAGGAATTTGAATTAAGATATGCAAAAGCCATTGACAAAATGCTATACGTGGAGGAAAATCAGCAAGAAGAAGTGCCTGAACGCGTTGCATGTGGTACGGGTATAACAAATTGTCCCGAAGAATTTTCCAAACAGTCCCATTACTCACATTCAATGCATTTGCAATTTTTCGGGTAGAAGTACTAGGATCTTCATCGATCATGTCCAGCACATTCTCTTCCACTTCCACGGTTCTTGCTGTCCTTGGCCTTCCTGGTCCTCCACTTCGTCTCAATCTTCCTGTTTCATGAAGACGTTGATGAATGTGTTGGAAAATTTTGCTATCAGGAATATTACGGTTAGGAAATCGTTCAATGTATAATCTCCTAGCTTTTAACGAATTTCCATCAGCAAGTCCATAAATGAAATGCATGTCTGTCATCTCAGCGTTTGTGTAGCGATTCATGATAGAGTCAGTAACAAAATTTTAACTACCAAATAATCATTCACGGGACGTATTCAATCCACGTTTAATCTGTATTTCTTCACGATGTCTGAACTTGCCTGTTTTAAGTGGAAAAAATTGATATTTGTTTTTAAACAATTGATATTTTTTCCACTTAAAACAGGGAAGTTCAGACATCGTAAAAAAATACCGATTAAACGTAGATTTCATTTGAATATGTCTCGTGATTGATCATTTTATATTCAAACTTTTGTTACTCTCTCTATTATGAATCGTTCCCCGCTTATCCCTCGGACTTTAACCCCTTGAATTAATTCCTATGGGCTCATCACTAATCATTTATTTATACTACTTCAGTAAAAAATGTAGAAGACTTGCGAATTCGCATAATTTCTGGGTGTATAACTCGATAAGAAACGATTCTGGTATTTTTAAGAGAGTTCAGCAGTCAATGAGGAGTAGATTGGATGCTTGCATCCTAGCTGCAGTCATTTTCAACAGCTCTTGTAGATTAACTAATATTTAAATGTATTTTTTGGTAATAAAATGTTGTTATTGTCTAAAATTTAATTCACCCTGTATCTTCTAAACAAAACGAATTTTCGAAAAGTATCAAAGAAGAAAATATTACAAGAATATTCCAAGGAACAACCCCTTGCATTTTTGCCGCATGTTTTATAAACACGCTGTATATTGGGGTGGCGCAAAAAAACCGACTATTTTTTTTTTTTAGTCTCGGGTGAAAAAATGTTAGTTTTTGATATTTTAAGAGCTCCCTCCAAAGGACAGTTCGAAAAAAAATTTTTAAGAGGTCGCTCCAAATTTTTTTAAATTACAAAAATCGTCAAAAATCGAATTTTTTTTTATATTTATTTTTTTTCTCGTTACGCTATAAATTTATAGACTAAAAAAAAATAAATTTCTGAAAGTTACAGTTCAAAATTTAAATTTTGAAAAGTCGCTCATAATTTTTTTTTTTTTTATTACTGTATTACTTCAGATTATTTCGAGCGACTTTTCAATATTCAAATTAAAATTTTGGAGTATTTATGACAAAACTAATCATAATTAAACGAAATATTAAGAACTCAGAAAAAACAATCAAATGTAATGATACGTTTTACTTGTAAAATTGTTAAATTTAAAAAAAAATATGTTTTTCATATTGTGCTCGATTTATCATTAATCTCGTGGTGTATTTCTATCGATTATTGTACTAAATCGAAGAAAAGAAATGTATGGAATTTTAATTTGAATATTAAAAGGTCGCTCGAGAAAATCTAAAGTAATACACTAATAAATAAAAAAAAATTATTATTAAAAATTTTATCTCAGAAAAATCAACTTTCATTCATAATTTCGACGACTTTTTCACCATCATCATCACCAGCATCATCATCGCCAATCTCTAAAATTGATACAATAGGTTTATGGTAACTGAATTAACAAACGAACAATTTTTAATTCAAATCTATTTAAAAGTCTAATAAAGACCGCATCAATAGTAGTTTTGTATTTCATTATGCTGAGATTGCGATCATTTGACATCGATAAACCAAATTCATTATTAAAAATTCAATTAATTGTTGATTTTTATCGTCTGCAAAATTAATGTTGAAATCTCCACTCAAAATCTATGGCAAATCATCAAAGCTTTTCCCAATTTTTTTTTTTTTTTAAGTATAACAGATGCGTCATGAGAATAAATGAATAAATTTCCATACAAGAAGTCTCGTATAGCACGCAATGACTTATTTGGAGAAATGTAAACGGCAACCATAATAATAAACTGATTATCACCAGAGTGGCAACGACATATACACATATCGCCGATATCAGAAACAGTAGCATTAAACATGCTGGTGTATTGCGCATGCACATCCATATAATTTGTGCAATATTGAACTGTGTTCATATTTTGATAAATAGCTACTGCTCCTGCTGGACGATTATTTCTTCTGAATCTCGCAGGCGCCACGCACTAGATGCTCCCATCACATCACTGCCGTGGATGCACGTAGCAGGCTGTAGTCCAGACACACATGCACACTCACACAAGCGCCCTGCGCCGCTTAAACGAAACAACAGGAGCAGCCAGCAGGCATACATTTTCGGCGCGCGGCAGAAATAGAGGGGGTTCCTCGCCTACGCCGGCGGTCTACTCTCCCTACATCTTACGAATTTTCGATCAGGTCACGTGATCCTGACGCGAGTGCAAAATTTTCTACCCACCTCAAAAAAAGTATACAACGCTTTTAAAGCAGTTTTCACTTCAAAAATGGAAATTATATTGGATGTGCAGGATTTCAAGTGTCCGAATAATCAATTCATTGTAAAAGAACTGGCAACGATTCTGATTGATGAAAAAGCAACAGATACATGTGGAGTTACACGAATGCTTTTCAAACCACCGTTCAAGTGGGATGAACTGCCGAAACAGTACAAAACAATGAATTTATGGATAACGCGCAATTATCATGGAATTTTGTGGGATGCTAAAGACATACCATACGACAAGCTCAACGATGTTCTGCATATCATTCTGAAAGTTGTGGGTTATATTTACGTTGAAGGATTGGAGGAGAAAAAATGGCTTTCTGATATCATTGAAGGATCAAAAACAATCATAAATTTGGAAAATTTGGGTTGTCCATCAATGAAAAATAATGAAATAACCAGCCGTCACTACCATGAATATCGGAAGTCTAGTATTATGTATCATTGTGCACTTGAAAACGTTAAACAATTAAAATGCTGGATTGAAAAAAAGACACAAATGCAGAGTCCATCGATTGGTCGATCATTGGAGCTGTACTATCAATTGGAGGAGAGAATCGAAGACATGAAACCTCAAGATATTGCATATTTAACAAAAGATTTTATTCTAAAATTTGCACCAACGAAAATTAATAGGATTTGGAATAAACTATCAGAAGAGTTACAAAAAGACAAAGATATGATTTCTCATCGTAGATGTCGTGAACATTACAATCCCATCGTCATTGATTACGATGAATTTGATGGGATGATTCCATTAATCAAAGATTGTTCAATATGTAAGGAAAGATTGGTTTATTTCAAACAAGCAAGATGGTCGCTTTTACACTCGAGCGCCACCTTTACTTAGTTGCCGCCATACCTCGTACATCGATTGTTGACATCGATCATATTGAGGTTAACCCATGCTGGGTATTTATAGTGAACATTGTTGTGTTGTTGTTCATCATGATTTATTACATTGTTGGCTGTTGAATATTTGATTGGATCCGGATTGACTCTCATATGACTGCTGCTTATCTCAATATTAATTTAATTGGTTGACCATTGGATTATTTGGTATTTGGATTGATTTATTATCCTGATGACTTTTTGCTGCACTAGTATCCTTGTTATCTCTGCATTCCCGGTAAGGCTCCTTTTAGTACTTTTCACTCATTCCTACCTCTTATACCCATTCACACTCTTATTTTAATTATACATATTTATTTTTCCACAACACAACGGTATTAAATAATAAAAATAAAAATATATGATGTGTGGCAAGCCACCACATCACAATGCTCAACCCAAGGTCATAATACTTTTTCAACTGTTTCATACTGTTACGGAATAAGAGTAGTATGCGCCACTTCGAGCGTGACTACATTGAAAAAAGTCCATACGCACACTCACACATTCATGTCGTGCGCGACTATTCACAAAGATGGACAATCTCACTCAACTGCGTCTACTCACACATGCTTGCCGATACACCGTCACGCTTGACTGCCACCACTCTTCAAACACTCAAGTGGGCATCAATCATCGCTGGCACCCTAAATTTATTGCACTAATGCAAATCAAATGGGGCCTGAATTAATTTACATGAAATCAACAACTACTGTCCTGAGTCCGTGGATTTTGGGCTAGAGAACCCCTGTGCAGCGTGGTCACTCACTCTCTTCTAAAGTGACCGTCGGCGAAAGTGCATGTGCACATAATTCAACAAGTATAAATTATAAAACGAGAATCTACAACCTCAAGACAAACTCAACAAGTAATCAAATAAATAATCTCAATAATATCTGTGCAACTTCATCAATTGAGGATTAACTTCAAAGAAGCAATTGGCTGGACACTCAACCTACACACTAGACAAGCTTGTTGTCTACGTGTATGAATACGTGCAACCTCAACAATTAATTCAAGTACTAAAACCAATTATAATTATATTTAATAAATTATTTTAAATATTAAAACGAACATCGTGACCTATAACACCCATCTAGCATACAATTAATTCATCACACAACACATACATTCATCTTAAAATGCTTCCCAAACTATCAACGAAGTAAAATTAATTTATTTAATGTAGAAAGTAATTTTTAACTTCATTTGATGGACATCTAACGTAGAACATAAAAATGAACCTGAAATATGCATTTCAGCGAATGATTTTTGTTTATACATTGTGACGGTCGCCTTTTCTCAAAAAGGTTAAAATCCGGATACTTTACTATTTTCTCCGGAGTTACCGTCAACTACCTTTTTTACTACTTCTCCAAGGGATGCCACCCCAGTTTTCACACCCATTCTTTATCTCATACGCTCATAACATTTTTCACACTCACATGCATACATTCTTACAATTTTACGCATACATCCAAAAACATACGCTCCAGCGCAAATAAAAGTAATGAGTGGCAAGCCCCCTCATTACAACATATCATAAGTTGAAAGCAATCAAAAATATGTATATTCTCAGTTCAAGGTCATAATGTATCTTTTTTTGTTGCATATACTATTATGATTAAGCTTCCTCGACGGTCAACAAAACAAAGTTACTTCATTTGATGAAGAAAAATAATTTTTGACTGACTTCGTCAACAGTCAAACTTATTTACAATAATAAGTGATGAGATTCGTTTTTAGTGTAATAATTACTATGATATGAAAACTCTTGATAGAAATATGAAATATGCAACAATGCAAAGAAATGTCCCTGAAGTACATATCGGACAATACACCGGTATCATTTATAATTTTTATACGGTCAAAATTCTTTCGTTGTATGTGTATGAATCAAGAATCCAAGAAAATGCTTTCGAAACTATCAACGAAATAGAATTAATTTATTTAATGTAGAAAGTAATCTTTAGCTTCAATTGATGGACATCTAAGGTAAAACAACAATGAATAAGAGGATTTGCTTTCATCACAACAAATGCTATTATATTATATCTCATCAGTTTATCACGAAATATTTACAATGTAGAGGGTAGTCTTCAAAGTATGCGTCGGACAATACTCTAATATCATATATTTATATGATTTCAATGCGTTGACAATTTTATCTTCACATATATCCAGCTCTCACTCGATGATATAATACAATATGTCAAATGAAAAATTACAGATATTTGCATATCATGATTTTTTGTGAAGAATGAAAATAATATCATATTTTATCTCAAATAAATTTGCTATAGATGTATCATCTCAATGTAAGAAACCAATTAATAGTGAATTGTATGATGTCGAACCTGAAGTATGCAATTCATTGAATGATATTTTTATGCATACCATCGTCCGGAATCATTCGACAATATATGCTCAGTCCAAGGTCATAGTGTCTTTCTTGTTTCATACACTGTTCTGAATGCTTTTCTCTAACGATCAACAAATTAGAATTAATTTGATTGAAGGAGAAACAAATTTTTTGGTTCATTCGTTGTGTAACTTTATTATAAAATAGGTGTTTACTTATTATATAATAATAAATGATAGAATTTTTTTATTATATCATATAGGTGAGTTTATCACGAAATATTCAAAATGTGTAAGATCGTCCCCAAAGTATGCGTTGGACAATACATTGGAATCATATAACTATGTGATTTCTATGATGCAAAACCTGAAGTATGCAATTTATCCAATAATTGTTTTTATACATAGCGTCATTTGCATGCGATCAAAAATATATGCGCAGTCCAAGGTTATACTAGCCCTCTCGTTTATAAACTATTCTGAATACTCTTTCCTAACGATCACGAACAGAAATTATTTCATCTGATGGAGGAAATAATTCGTGGCTTCATTTGTTGAACATCTCATGCAAAACATAATAAAGAATGACAGTAATTGCTTTGATTATAACAATTGCCATTAAATAATATTTCACGAGTTGATCACAAAGTATTCACAATGTGTGGGATTGTTCCCAAAGTATGTATCGGACAATACAATCGTATAATATATTCATTTTTTATTCAATAACATAATATACGATTTCTATTGGATAACAAAAGATATTTTGTATACTACGACTTCTGTACGTAATAACAACAATGTGAGACGCTGCCATGTTGTTGACTTTTCGTTGACTATCTGTTTATGTTTACACTCTTACGATGAATCATGACGGATATAACTGCACATGTTGAATTTTTTTTTGGTATCACGTGTTTTCAAGCTGTCAATTATTTTTGATGCGAGGATTTCAAATATCAATTAATTCCCTTACAATGATCAGAAATGTCCTCAATATATGCAATAAACAAATGAACTTCGTGTTTCATGAATCCAATTTGGTTTTATTTTATGTAAATTCACTATAATTATTGTTACTGAATCGAATCATGCACAAATGAATGATAGAATTTTTTCATTATATATAACGCTATTAAATCATATGTGGTGAGTTTATCACGAAAAATTAAAAATGTATGAGATCGTCCTCAAAGTATACATCAGACAATACATTGGAATCATATAACTATATGATATAATTATGATCGAAATTATTTCATCACGCATATTTTTGTTTTAATGAAACAATACAAAATATCCAATAAAATACTACATACATCTATAAGATATAATTTTATTTACGCGACAAAGAAAATATTATGTCAGTTCGTTAATTTGACTCTGCATTATATATTTGTCGACGATTAGGTTCCAAAAACTTTTTAGGACGTCTATGGATGCATCTATTGAAATATGACCGTAACCTCAAGATAATAACGTTTTTTTGATGCAAGGATTCCAATATCAACGAACATTCTCATACTTGAGCTTCCTAATCATTATTGAAAAATAATCGATTACGATCAGTAATGTCCTCGAAAAATGCGGTATGCCACGTACCTCGTGTTATATGAATTTCACTTAAATTTATTTTATGTAAATTCACTATAATTGATTCAACTTGATGCAAGCTAGAAATCAATTATTCTTGATTTCTGTAGTGCAGAACCTAATATACGCGATTCAATGAGAAAATTTATCTTCACATAATTAAATAATCGGTATTGTATGAAATTTCGTGACTTTATCGCAAAATATTGAATGAATTGTACAGTAGTACCTGAAGTATACGAAAGACATCATATTGGTATCGTATAATAATATAATTTCAATACGTCTCATTAAAAATGTCTTGAGATCGATCGAATATTTCAGGGACATTCTGAAAACACCATTAGCCAAGTGCGCGCACCGATCGTGCACGGTGCGTGCACCTAATGCACTAGGATCACGCACGGTGCGCGTCAGGTACCTACCTCGTGTAGTAGCACAGTAGACCACTAAGTAGAATTCAAATGTCCCCCAATATAGCTTTTCAGTGCACTCCACGAAATTCCACGCCGTGTTGTCACACGCTATAACTATTGTGAGGCCACAGTATTTCAAGTTATGTAATAAGCCAAAATCATGCGAATTTCATTAATATCCAAGGAAAATATTTGAAGATCCAAGAAACTGTGTGTATAGAAGATTTTTTTTTGTTTATTTATATTTTATGCAAATTATGTAGATATGTATGATAGAGGATAGAGGGGGAAGAATCGGGGCAGAATCGGAGGAATCGGGGGAAGGATCGCGGGGATTGTAGGAATCGGGGGAAGGATCAGGGGAATCGGGGGAAGGATCGCGGGGATCGTAGGAATCGGGGGAAGGATCAGGGGGATCGGGGGACGACCGGAGGAATCAGGGGAAGGATCGGCTGAATCGGGGGAAGGATCGGCGAAATCTTTATGAAATAAATTCATTGCAAACGATTCCGTTCATTTACGGCCGCGAGAATTAAGAAAAACTAGTGGTGGGCACCTGGGTACCCTGGGTGTGCAACAACGTGGTAAAAGTTGGGTGTGCACAAAAGCGTTAATTTTATTGAAAAAAAAATTTAGATTTTATCATCTGTTAGGTCCTAGGGGACCATTTGCCATCTTCATGACGTCTGCACTTTAGTCGCAGCGCATTCCTTTGAATAAAATTATCTCGCATTTCGAAATTTGTCTTTATTCTAATATAAAATCGATTAATATAGAATTTCACCTATTAAATGTAAAAGTAACTTCACTTTTGGATCTATCTATTTTTAAATCAAATACGAAGCTACGTGAGAACTTCCATGAAATATCGTTTTACTGCATCGAGAAATTCCTTAATGAAATGCTTATTTTGTTAAATGCGCGAAGTTGAAACTTAGTTATACACTTTTATTAATTCGATCCTTTGCCGTTTCCAAAAAATATTGTTTAAAACATCTGCGATTTGTCAAAATCCTTACTTATCGAATCTTTCAACCAATAGAATTCAATCAAGAATAACGTTTCAAAACTGCTAATGAAAATATTCAAAGCTAAGGAACACTTAGTCTATAAAAACTAACGCAGAACGAGTCTCACCAGTTCACTGTCTACATTCATAACGACGATTACCAATTCACTAAAAATCATAATTCAACAACGCAAATATCGCAAATCGAAGGCAAATAATCAATCATCAACATTATTACGACGAATCCATAATCTCTACGACAATCCATATCTATTCCGTGAGGTGCCGAGCCACTCATATCAGTTCCACTTAATTCTAATCCAAGCCCATCATCAATTCCTTACAATTGTGAATAAAAAATCGTTCAGTGAATTCAAATATAGAAAATAAAGAAATAAATTCATCAAGTTTCTCACGTTCTTCAAATTTATAATCCATAAGTGAAACAATAGACGATAAGTTAAAAGTGTAATGATCTGTAACAGTTTAATTGATTCAATTAATAAATATCAATTAAATTTACAATCGTTCTCCAAATGAAACATCCTGATTCACTTTCATCATCCTTGCACTTCACTGCGCATAGCAGCTGGCAACGATCTCATTAAAAATAAATATTTTAAAACTCGTCCTAACGTCTAAATTTCATCAAGGACGTAACATATAACTTGCGGGGTACTGTCCGTTCAACCTCAAATGCTTTTGTGAATGAATTCAGCAAATACTGTACAAACGCCAAAAATACACTTCTCGCAAAAATTAAAGGAACAAAAAAAATTACCAAAATTTTTTTTAAAGATTCTAGTTTTCAAATCTTTCGATGAAAAATTTTTGGAAGCAGCGGTTTTCATGTAATCCTCAGAGAAAAGACAAAGAAAAAATGTTTGCAAATTTTTTACATTTTATTTTTTAGTCCATAGGCATGAGAAATATTTTCCGAGCTACGCCAATACATGAATCGGATAGCCTGTTTATTCAGCTTTAATTTCCTTATTTGAAGACCACGATACGACCTTTTGTTTCCGAGATATGGAGTTTTGAATGCAAAAGGATTCTTTTTCATTCAATTACCGATATTGACGCAACTCCTGATCGTACAGCAAATCAAGGGGCAGTTCCAAAATCTGCAGAAAATCTCCTACAAGTTTCTGTCATGTTATTTAAGAGAAAAAATTTTTTTTCATCCTAAACATTCAGTTGAAAAAAGTACAAAAAAGTGATTTGTTCCTTTGTTTTGGTGAATCAACTGTATCTTTGCTAATACTGAAGGGAATGCTAAGTTTCGAAGAAAATTCTTTATCCTAATATACCCCTAATAACCGTATAAATTTTCAAACTGATCAATTGGACGATTTTTCTGGACTATTTGATCAAAATTTGGAAAAAATTAATGGAACCGGGTTTTCGTTCCTAATCTTGGTGTAATCTTCTTAAAAATAGAAAAATTCATTTTTTCTCAACTGTTTAGCCTACTCCATATCTGTTACGGGTCAATTTTGACAAAAAAATTCCTAAAACTTTCAAAAAAATCATCATTTTTGCCAAAAATATTGATCAATGATTGATTAACTGCCGGCATTAGCGTTATCTAATAAACAAAAAATTTGAAAACTTTTATTGTCAATTTGAAAAAATCAAGAGAAGAACATTCACTCATTCCAGAAGCTATGAACACATTTTAAGCCTTTATTTTCATTATTAAAATTGTAATGAATCAATTAAAAGTTGATACCCCTAAGGTGCACCCAATACTCATTCTACAAAATTCCGTGCAATTAATTTTTGACATTTTCTGTGAAGCTAACAAGTGTTATAAAAAACAGTTTTTCTTATTACCCTGCGACTTTTTCGGTCCTAAAGAACCATATAACATTTTTTTTTTCTTCAAAATAAACCTTCATAACCGAAATTGACCTGTAACAGATATCGGGTAGTTCAAACAGGTGAGAAAAAATGAATTTTTTCATTATGAAGAAGATTACGCTAAGATTAGGAACGAAAACCTTGTTTCTTTAATTTTTTCCAGATTTTGATCAATTGGTCCAAAAAACTGTCCAATTGATCGATCTGAAAATTTACAGGGTTATTTGGAATACATTGGGCTAAAGAATTTTCTTCGAAACTTAGCATTCCCCCTAGTATTAACAAAGATAAATTTGCAAACATTATTGATACGATCATTTTTCAATGAAATACAGTCCATCAAAAATGACCAAAAAATTTGGTAATTTTTTTTGTTCATTTAATTTTTGCGAGAAGTGTAGTAACATATTCTATTATAACTTGAAATCTTACTCTGTGAAATTCACATTCCATCACACACATTCATAATTCACTTTGTTTACAAAATTTATATCTAAATTGAACTATACTATTTTTATTATCCGCATTCTTTTTTTTTTGTATAATTTATTCTGTTTTTCTTAATTGGACTTATTAAACGTTCACATACAACTAATAACCTTTTCAAAAACGTTTTGATGTGTTTCATGTGTTTCATGGGCTAAATTAGTAAAACGAATATATTTTGTGCTTTTATTTCATTTCAAACGTTCATACTAAAGCGTACAGACTTGCTGCTGCAGTGACTCAATAACTTCACTCACAATTTCTCACTCTAGATTGAAACAACTGGAACAACTGAAATTCCCTACTCTGTTTGAAATCGTGCATCATACGACCTAATGCGTATGAACATCAGTAGTCTATTTTGTATTATTTTTCATCATAACATCATCATCGCAATTCATTATCTCAACAGCATAATAGTAACACAAATTGAACGCGAATCTCTGAAAATCATTTTCAAGTAACGTAGTACTCTAATTACTTTTTTGATAATCTCTGAGTGTTGTGTGATGAATTAATAATGGTGGATAGGTGTTGCAGGTCACGATGTTTCTTTTAATATTCAAAATAATTTATTAAATATAATTACAGACTAATTTGGTTTTAATAAATTGAATTAATTGTTGAGGTTGCACGTATTCATACACGTAGACAACAAGCTTGTCTAGTGTGTTGGGTTGAGTGTCCAGCCAATTGCTTCTTTGAAGTTAATCCTCAATTGATGAAGTTGCACGAATATTATTGAGTTTATTTGTTTGATTACTTGTTGAGTTTTTCTTGACGTTGTAGATCCTCGTTTTATAATTTTCACTTGTTGAATTATGTGCACGTGCGTTTCGCCGACGGTCACTTTAGAAGAAAGTGAGTGCCCATGCTGCACGGGGGTTTCCTTGCCCAAAATCCACGGATTCAGGACAGTGGTTATTAATTGCATATGAATTAATTCGGGCCCCATTAGAATTGCATTAGTGCAATAGATTTAGGGCGCCAGCGATGATTGATACCCACATGAATGTTTGAAGACTGGTGGCAGTCAAGCGTGACGGTCTATCGGCAAGAATGTGTGAGTAGACGCAGTTGAGTGACATTATGCATCCGTGTGAATAGTCGCGCACGACATGATTGTGTGAGTGTGCGTATAGACCTATTTCAATGTAGTCATGATTGACGTTGCACATACTACTCTTATTCCGTAACACTGAGGAAAATATTATTGTAAAGGCTCTATGTATCTAACCTCATAACTAATGATAGGGCATAGTAAATATTTTCATTTAGCCAATCAATATCTATTAGGTGGTTGCATTAATTCCCGCTGTTCACATATTCATCCACTCACAATTTTTACACAGAATTTATAATTACTGTGGCATATATATTTTTGAAGCTTGAACATGTGCTAATAAAATTCAATTGACAGGCAGCATTTGTATATTCATTAAGTGTCATTTAACATACTGTGAAAAATGGAACACGATAAGTTGTTTTCCCGATGTGTACTTCTGCTTTATTTCAATTTGAAAAAAAGTGGGGCTGAAGTTCACCGATTACTCGTGGAAACTTTTGGGAAATCTGCTCCATGTGAAACACGGTGCAGAGATTGATTTAGAAGGTTCAAAAGCGGTGATTGTGATGTTTATGACGAAGAACGGTCAGGCAAACCCAAAAAATTTGAAGATGAGAAATTAGAAACGCAATTGGACGATAATCTCGCACAAACGCTTAGAGAACTGTCTCAACAACTGGAGTCAATGAATCAACTGTATCGCGACGTTTGCATGCCATTGGGAAGATACCAGAAGTAGGAAAATGGCTGCCACTTTGACTGACCGACAGCGCTATTGCGAATCGGCTAAACATCTGCATTTCATTGCTTGCAAAGTAAAGAAAAAAGAGTTTCTTATGCAGTGGCGTAACTAAGGGCATGGGCGCCGCCCCTCGAGCGCCTGAAAGCGCCCTGCTATATTTAACTTATTTGAAACTGTCACATTAATAAAATATCATTAGTAAATCTCAATTGATAATAATGTTTTTCATTAAATTTTTATTGTAAAAACCTTTTGAAATATCTATCAAAAATGTACATTTATCAATGCATAAATATTTTTTTACAGAAAACTCGTACAATCTAAGCAAACCGCGGCCGATTTTAATGTTAGCAAAGTCATGTACAACTCTGCCCAAATCGAGTTTAGCTGCCAATTCATGTTCTATGCTTAAAATAGCAAGGCTGCTCAAACGCGATTGGGACATTGTACTACGCAGAAACGTTTTATTCAATTTCAATTTTGAAAATGAACGTTCTGCTGAAGCAGTGGTAACGGGTAAGGTCAAATACAAAATAAGTGCTGTGCAAACATTTGGTAAATTCGAAGCCAATATTTTATAATCAACAAGTAAGAATTGAGCCAGATCACGGATGGTTTTAAAATTACGGCTTTTGATCTCTTTAGAAACCGTACATTTCAAACTTTGTATTTCATCAAAGAGACTATGGGACAAATCATTCTCATACTTATCACATAATTTCTGAACAGATTCTTGAATTTCTTCTTCGCTTGACTCGATCAATTTCAAGGGATTGAGAAACATGAAATTTTTTTTGATTTTCCGTATACTCTCGAAACGCGTTTGGATTTGTGCTATCTGTATATCTAAAGACGCGTTGAAGACAGTAATGTGAAATTTTTCATTGGGCTCTTTGAATTGAGTGTTATTTGATAATTCATCATAGAATTTTTTCACTTTTCGTTGTCGCTTTTGAGCAAAAGAAATATCTATCTGCCAGCTTTTAGCAATGACTTCAGCTTCTTCCACAAGTGTAAGAAAATCATTGCGTAAAGCCGACAGATTGCAACTCACACTTTCAAGAAAATGACACGCTTCCTCCACGGTGATATTAGGACTTTGAAGAGTTTTCGAAGCCAAATTAATATAATTTAATATTTTGCTTTGAAAAATAAGCAACAATACAAACTCGAAATTGTTCATATTTTTTTAAAGAATCTTTGCTTCCTCAAATTCATTTTTTTTCTTCGATTTGAGAATTATTTTAGACAAACTGTTCATGGCAGATGCGAAATTGCATTTCAAAGAATAAACTGAATCATACTGAGACGACCACCTTGTAGGACACATTCTTTTTAGCGTTTTTTTAATAATACAATTTGAATTTTCTGCGATATCTTGATTCAAATTATCCCATCATGGCAAACTTTCACTAAAATACACATAAATGTGATTGACATTAGCATAAAATTTCGAAAGTTCTGGGGTCATTTTTATCGAATCTTGCAAAATTAAATTCAAATTATGTGAACTGCAGTGCACAAATTCAGCATTTGGAGACATTATTTAAATACGCGATTGTAATCCTGATTATTCTTCGCTCATAACTGCGGCTCCATCATACCCCTGTCCGCGACATTTTTTCAATGGAATATTATGTTTATGCAAAAACTCAGGAACATCATTTTGGAGATCTGCAGCAGAATGTTTCTTTACTGCTACAAATCCCAAAAAAGATTCTTTTATACACAGATTTTGTTGGAAATTTGTAGAAAGATATCGGATAATGAATGAGAGCTGGTCAGTTTTAGAAATATCTTGAGTCATCGTGTCAACAATGATTGAAAAAAATGCAGCTTCCTGGATTTCGTTTACGATTTGATTCGTTACGTGTGTTGTTGCTGCTACGTCCCTGAAGTTGGCATAACACTTTTGCAAAAACTAAAAACAAAATAGCGGATATTTTGTCGTGAATTATCCGTGAAAGCCGCGATTTTGCCGCGGCGAAACCACCCCTCCCAAACCTAAAATTAGACTAGTCCTCCCGAAACCATATCAATACAGGAATTTGCCGCTTTTTTGCCGTAAGATAACAGTGTAATGTAGGATATGAAAAAAAAACTTTTACAATTGTTAAAAACAATAATTATGATCACTAATGTGAAGACAGCAGACCACAGCCCAGAAACTGACTTAAGAGGACTCTTACTGCTACTATGATAGCACGGAATATGCCGATTTTTTTCGTAAGATAGCAGTGTGATGTAGAATATGAAAAAAAAATTTTTTACTATTGTGATAAACAATAATTATGGCAACTAATGTGAAGACAGCAAACCACAGCCCAGAAACTGACTTATGACGACTCTTATTGCTACTATGATACATTTTTTTCATACCCGTCTAGAGTCAGTTTCTGGGCTGTGGTTTGCTGTCTTCACAATAGTAACCATAAATATTATTTATAACAATTGTAAAAATTTTTTTTGCATATCCTACATTGCACTGCTATCTTACGGCAAAATAGCGGCATATTTCAGTGCTATTATACTGGCAGTAAGAGTCGTCTAGAGTCAGTTTCTGGGCTGTGGTCTGCTGTCTTCACATTAGTGACC